>VDFB02139998.1:0-32232 GCA_007258455.2 Sequoia sempervirens | reverse complement strand
GCCTTCAGAGGCTATTTTTAGGGTTTGCATGTCTACATATTCTTTGTGGGTTTTTCGAGAGCTTCGCAGTGATGTGACATGCAAACGGAGATAATCACTTATTCAACAACTTGCTATTTTTAGCAGATGCATTCCGGCAGCCGCCTCCAAGCACTTCAAAATCACAAACTGATCACAATGCAACATAAACGAGGACAAACAAAGGCCATTTGATATGCATGCAAGACCAATTAGGGTTTCCAACTTCGGGACCCAAAAAGAGGGGTAAAATGTCAGAATTTTCGAAAACCGGTGTAAACCACCGCGATCAGCATCTTTCAAAGAGTCTACTGGTAAAATTTGAAGGCAAATGAAAGCACTTACTATTTATATACGTATGCTCTGTAAACAAAGCAAAATAGCAAGTCAGCATCACAAGCCAAGCAGGAATGGGCAAGCTTAATAAATGAGGAACGCTGGCCATTCGAATTTTAGGTCAAACGGATAGGAAATCATGAAATTGAGCAGCTACTATAATAGCAAACCACCTCCTTAAACATGCTAAAAATAGTTGTGCCTGGCATCGATGTTGACAGGCTAAGCAGGTGATGAGAACCCGCGGACGCTTAATTTCAAGTCAATCCAGAGTTATAGAAGATGGAAAAATCAAGCACTTACTATTTTTAAAGGTATCGGTACGTAGGAATTAGGGTTTCCTAAATTCAAGGTGTTAATTTTACGCTAGCTAATAAAAGCAAAGATCCGCCATGATCGCTGACCCTTCGCAATCAACACACAAAAGTTTGAGCTCATTCTCGAAAGCGCCATTATTTTAGTAAGTTGCTAAAAATAGCAGGTACATGCAAGCACCAAGCGCCAGTAGCTCAATCACATCACGAGGTTCGAGATAAAGTAAAAATCCAACTTTTTGGAGCCAAAAATCAGCTTAAAATGCAAAATTTGAAGAACTTTCTAAAAATAGCAAATTAGGGCATGCCAGGGTTAGTATGATCGAATCACTCTGAATTTGACAAATGGCATAAAATTCACTGAAATTGATAAATTTTCAAGTCCAGCCAGTGAAAAATGCCTTTAAAAGCTGAAAGTTGATGAAAATTTTCTAAGCACCCTGAATGCACTTTGAGGTTGAAGGGGAGGTCTTGAAAATTTCTAAGTCCTTCAAATATGATACATCAGGGGTCCAAATGCGCCCAGCTAGATGTGAGGCTTGAAAAATCTTCTGAGTGCTACAAATTGGAAGCTCCCATGGTGAAATGCGCCCTTGAACTTGAAGTTGGCTGAAAATCTTCTAAGTGTTGCAAAATTGGATGAGGACCCCTCCAAATGCGCCTTGAGAGGGAGGAGGAGTTGAGAAGCAAATAAAATGGCAAAAGTAGAGGACCTCATATGCTCCCTTGAAGAGAAGATGAAGGTGAAAATTTTCTAAGTATGAAAAGTGGAAGTTACTCACCCTAAATGCGCCTGGACTAGCCTGTAGAGCTTGGAAAAATGCTAAGTGTTGGAAAATAAAAGTAGCCCCTTCTATTTACGCCTTGAGGAGAAGGTGGGGCTTTGAGATGTTTCCAAGGTGTAAAAATTGAAAGCTCAAGCTATGGTTTGCGTCCTTGCTAGAAGATGGGACTCTAAAAAATTCTAAGTCATGAAAACTAGAAGTTCTACCTCTTAAAATGCGCCCTTGCAGTTGAAGATTACTAAAAAAATATTCTAAGTCTTCAAGATTTGAAGCTTGACACTCAAAATGTGCCCAAGTGCCAAGGGGTACCTTGAAAACTTCTAAGGCAAGTTAAAATGAAAGTTCAAGGGGTGAAATGCGCCCAACTTGGAGGATAAAATTTTATCAAGTGTTCAAAATTTAAAGCCCCCTCCTATATGCGCCTGAACTTGCCTGTGAAAGCTTTGAAAATGCTAAGTGCTGAAACTAGAAGTAGCCCCTTCCATGTGCGCCTAGGATGAAGATGCCATGGAGAAAATATTCTAAGTAGTTGAAATCTGAAGCTCCACCTTCCATTTGCGTTCCAACTTCAAGAAAGAGATGGAAAATTCTCTAAGTGGTTTAAAATGAAAGTTCAAGGGATAAAATACACCCCACCTTGCCAAGGTAGTATGCTAGCTAAAAGTGTTCTAAAGTGTTGAAAATTGGAAGTGGAAGGGCTTATTTGTGCCCAGGCTGGAGGATGAAATCAGAAATGTTTCTAAGGCATTGGAACTAGAAGTTCATGTTGTCAGGGGCGCCTTAGCCCAAGGAGGGATGTTGAAGGGAAAGTTAAAATTTTCTAAGTGTTTAAATTGAAACCTTAGGGGTCCAAATGCGCCTTGCTTTGCATGGGGAACTTAGAGAAATATTTTAAGTATGGGTAATTGGAAGCTCCACCCTCCACATGCGCCTAAGTCATGGAGGTGAAGTTTGAAATTTTTCTAAGTGTCAAAACTTGAAGTAAGCCATGTGAAATGCGCCCAAACTTGAAAGAGGACTTAAAATTTTCTAAGGCGTAAAAATTTCACCTCTAGAGGGAAGTACGCCCAAGCTTGCTGAGGGATGAAGAAATTTGCTAAGGCATAGGTAAATTGACAGGAAAGAGTCAAAATGTGCCAGCTTCGTGAGATTGAAGAAAATTGTCAAGGCAGAGCAAAGAAAGTTTGCCCGGATGAAGAAATGAAGATAAATTTCATAAGGAATTATTTTTCTAAGGTTCAAAATTCAAAAAATTAAATGAACCCATTCGTTGTATACCCATGAATTCTACACGTTCTGAAGAAAATTTTCTTCTGGGTATTGAAGATCTTCGATGAGAAGTTGATTTTAAAGTCTTCTGCACTTCGCCAAGGTCTTCAGGATGAAGAATTTAACCGGCACTTGAATTGTGAATTTTCCTAAGGGAAAATTTAAAAATTTTCCAAGGCAAGGGATAAAATGTGTTAAAAATGCCTTGGCGGATGAATTTGAAAATGATCGCCTAGATGATTTTTGACCAAGTTCCTGATGAAAGCATTTTTCTCGAGTCTGAGTTGGATGAAATGTCAGCCGGAAAAGTGAGGAAGATGCAGTTGAAGCTAACACTTTTAAAAGATAATACGCCCTTGAGGAAGATGAAATTTGGCTAAGGCATGAAGAATTTGAACGCAAAGTTGGCTAGTGAAGACGATGAATGCTTGGAAGTTAGAGCATGAAAATCAGGTAAGTAAGTTAAGATTATATTATGAAGTGTTCTAATACTCTTCTCCTTGCTTGTTTTGCGGTGGAGAAACATCGAGACCAAAATGATGATGACTTAGAAGATGAAGCAAGTATCTACCTAATACATTTCAACCTCGAAGGAAGAAAAATTGCAAAAAGTGACTAAGTGTTGAGACTTAGTATGTGCCCAGCTCAAGTGGCAGAGAAGAAATGTTTAAGTTCAAGACAAGAAAATATTTCTAAGTCCAGGATAAAAGAAAAGATGAAGACCCAAGTGTTGAAAATCATCATCAAGCAGAAGAATGAAGTTGCCGCCTTGAAGTTAGATCGAGAACGTGCCAGTAGTTGAGTCTATTTGATCAAGTATGCCAGCTAAGAAGGAGAACAATGTGAACGGTTTCAAGGCTGAATCTTCTAGAAGGATGATGACCATTAATGGCTCATTTATTACCCCAATTCTTTGGTGGCATTTTAGGGTGAATCTTGTTTAGGGCTCTAGGTGGTGACGATTCGGGGCCATCCAAACTAATTGTAATCTGAGCCGGGCCCAATCGGACTTGGCCAACTATAAAAGGGGGAGTCCCCCTTCATTTGTACATTCATGAGATAGTAGAATTAGAGTAGAAGTTAGAATAGAGAGACAAATTAGAAGTAGCTTAGTATAGATTGATAGAGTAGTTGAAGAAGAAGGAAAGTTTTTCCTTAAAACTTTGTAAGAAATTGTTGTGAACACTCTCCCAATAAAAAAGAATTTTCATTGATGATGGATTTCGTCTTTTGTTGTGAGTAGCTAGCAAGGTTTCTTCGTCCTTCTGATTCGAGTAGTGACTTAAAGTAGAATAAGTTTCATTTCATGCAAGCAGTAGATAGTAATTGTGGAATGTGGTCTTCAATTTGAGCAAACTTCGTCTATCCATACCACTAGTGTGTTCGCTGATGGTGAATGTGCCTTGTGTGGTCCACTGGAATATCATGTACTTAACTTCGATCATGATTTGTATGTTTATATGCGTCGTTGTGATGGTATTTTCATGCTAAGTTGTGATTTGAACACCTTGAGCTACTCCTTTGAAGATTGCACCAGTTCTGTGGAGGCTGTCCGAAGCGAGGCAAAGCAGAGCCTGGTTGAAGCTTGTGAGAATTGATCGCCATGTCCATGCCTTAGAGTAGATTAGAGCTCTCTAAACCCTGCATTTTAAATTCAGTACTTTCAAGTTAGTTCAGGAAACAAGAACTTCATAGACAAATCTTTCGAGCATTTGAATTCCTTTCTCCGCTGCCAAACAATTCCGTAAGTCTACTTGAAATACCAGCAAATCACATCGAGCCAACTGAGCCTATTCGCACTGAAAGAACCTTGGAGTTGAACGCATGAACTTTCTTGCAATCTTAGCATGCGGAATACTTTGATCAAGAGAGAATAGGGTAGCCATTGGCGACTTTATTTTATGCTGGTACAAAAACACATCAACAAAATGGCCAAGGGTGGGGAGACTAAACCTCGTGGACTAAATCTCCCCGAAGAAAGATTTAGCCAACCGAAAGCTAGGGCCCTAACCCCATCACCTCATCCCTTTAAATCATTGGGAAGAAAGGACATTTTTTTCATTTTTCATTTCCTTTGTTACCTATATTCATTGCTAATAAAAGACATAAATCCTAAAAGAAGAAATTTTGATTTCCTTCTAAGCAAGCTGCCATTGATGGGTGAACTCTTTCACATGCAACCTATGTGTCATGTATCTCTACTCTCATGTGCTTTAACATCTCTTTAATGTACCAACAAGTACATCAAAAGGGAAAGCTTCTTTCACATACTGACAAGTGTATGGAAAGTGCAAGCATGTTGAGAGGTTTGGTATATTGGTTTGGCAATATAGAGAAAAGGAAACCTTTTGGAGTAACAAGGAACCAATCCATCTCTCATTGATAGCAAAATGCATTCTATCACAACAAAAATTGGTATAACACTAACCAAAAACGATACCTAGTTACAATGGTCAAGGCAAGTTGAGAATACACTCATCTTAAACAATTTGTGGTTCAAAATCTGTGATGATGAATCACAACCTATTGAACCAACAATAATTGTAGAAAAACAAATATGGAAACATAAAAATTCTAAGGCATTGGCCTTGATAAGGGCCTTAGTTGATGAAGAAGCTTTTTGTCACATTCAAGGGTGCAACACACCATAAGAAGCACTAAAAAAATTGAAAGATTTGTATGATTCACATTAAAATTAGAATACATACAATTGCAGCTGAAGTTGTTCAAACTTGATTTAATGAGTCTCGCTTCTAAAATCCAAGCAATCAAGCATGATGTTGAAGCTAGTGGTGTAAAAATTGATATATTTATGATTGCTTTCATAAAAGCTCTTCTTCCCACATATTCAACCTACTTGAAGTCATGACAAGCAAGCAAACATTAAGGGGGGGCATATTGTTTGGAATCTGTCGAATCCATTTTGTTTCTGGTAATTGAAAAAGAAACTTCTTCTAAGGAAGAATTTGAAACTTCATTATAAGAAGAAATGTGCTGCCATAACAACAACATGAAGAAGCTTCAGATCAAGAAAATGAGGCACCAATCACTCCGCAAGTAACACAGAAAAAGATGTTGAAATGGGCCACACAGGCACTAAAAGACACTAGGCTTAACGAAGTTGGAAAAACATGCACTAGATATGCATACAAAGATAAACAACAAGAAGAAAAGTCTCTACAAAACAATTAAGCTAGCAAAGCTTACCTTGGAATGATATTCAAAAGAAGAAATCAATATGGCTTTTGATTCAGAACCAACTTCCTTCAAACAAGCTGAAAAGCTTGAGGTATGGAGAAAAGCACTGAAAGTTGAATATAATGCCTTGGTAAAAAATGGCACTTGAGAATCAATCGATCCTCCACTCAATGCTAAACCCATTGGTTGCAAGTGGGTCTTTCAAAACAAATGGCTCACTTGAAAAACACATAGCAAGGCTCGCTGCAAAGAGATATGCTCAAAAAGAAGGGACAAACTATGGAGATATTTGCATCTACAGCAAAATGGACCACCATTTGGGTTTTTTTGGCTTTGCAAGCACAAGATGGCTGGAAAGTTTGTTAGATGGATGTGAAAAATTATTTGCTTAATGGTGATCTCAAAGAAACAGTTTACATGACTTACAAAAAGTTTTGCACTTGAAAGCCAAGAACGAGTGTACCATGGGGACACATGCCCCTCAAATCCCCACGTTTCCAAGACGGGGACGTCTTTAGGATGTGGGGACTTGGGGGAGACGTCCCCCCCACTAGAGCGCCACCTCCACCCAGTCGCCATCGGGATGCCCAGGACGTCTGGGGAACTCCCAAGAGTCCCTCAATTGTCCCGAGGACACCCAGGCATCTCAAGTGGTGGGCAAGGCCAAAAAGTGCCCAAATTTTTTTTTTTAATAAAAAACTCATTTTTTTTTATTTGATTCTTGTAACCCTAACCCTAATGGCCAATGGGCCCTACCCAACCCTCCCAAACCCTATAAGACCCCCTCAAATCCTCACAATCACTCACAAATTCATTCCAACATCAAAGTTGAAGAGGAGCAAAAGAGTGAGAGTGAAGGAGTGGAAATGCAAGAAAGTTAAGGAGCAAGAAGAAGAGGAAGAATCTTATAAGAGGGATTCTACATCAAGTTGAGAGGATTTTTCAAGCAAAAGATAGGATTCCATGACTTTTTTTTTTTTTAACTAGTTTCATATTCTAATTAATATTTTAATTTGAAATTTTGTTCATAATTGCATAGACACGGCTGCAAGTGCATTAGCAAATAGCATATTAAATATTAATTGTTCATATTGTCATCAAGATTTAAACTTTTGTCAAACTAGGATGAAATTTTTGTGTATCCTTTGCTTCTATGCTTTGTGCGACTTGAAGTAAGAAAAACAAAAGTGAAATCCTTGGTTGACAAAGATTAAGAACAAAGACTTTTATTTGTGTATCCTCTGCTTCTACGCTTCGTGCGATCTGGAGTAAGAAAAACAAAAACAAAATCTTTGTCTTAATTCTGTGTTATGCTAGCAGCTGCATGCATAGTTTGAATTTTAAATTTTTATATTGTTTATTGTAGTGTCACAATGAGTTCTCATGGTATGAGCAAGGATGAGTGTAATGTCCCCGTTTTCCCAACTGCCTACGGAATAATAATTATATTAATTATTTAATGTTATCAGGCAAAAGTGCTAAGTTAAAAAGGGTAATATTAAATAATTATATTAAAAGGTTATAAAGTGACTTTGAGACATATTTTAATGATAAATTAATAAAGTCACTTTATAAAAGAATAATAAGTGATTTAGGCAGGAAAACCCTAAAAGTGCAACAAGGTATTATAAATAGGATTTGAGAGCTCATTCTCACACAATTCTGGTTTATTATTTCATTTGGGGTTTGAAGTTTGGAGGAGCTCTTTGGAGTTTGAAACCCTAGGAGGGTTATCCTACGGGTTCCAGTTTCGGGGGTGAAAGATTCCTCCCTAGCTGGTGTTGGCGAATTCATCCAAGGTTCACACGTGCGCAGTAAAGCAAATTTATGAATCTCCTTTGGAGATAAATTTGAAGATCAACGATTGTATTCAGTTTGTCTGAGAAGCAAAGTTTCTGAAGTTTCAGTTTAAGGGTTTTGAATAATATTCTTGTTTATGCCTGGTTTATTACTGCAAAATCAGAAGTTATTAATCTGCTGCTACAATGACGTGAATAGTGTCGCTACAGTGACGTGATTAGTGAAAATCAGGTTTGAAGGGTTTGCTCTCTATACTAGACACCATACTTCATTCTTTGAGTTGTTCGCCATTTATCCAGTGCTGGGCGAGTTTGGAAAGGGGGACGTTAATCATATCAGACCCTAAACGTCATTTATATTTAGCTTTGATAATAAAAACGTGGAGTTTCTGTTTGAGGGTTACAAAGAGGCAGGACATGGGCCATTTTAAGTGATAGCATCAATCTGCTCATTGCTAGTAACAATATACTGGCTTATCAAATAGTTCTAGGCATTGATTTAAAGTTGCAATCATCTCAAACCATTGCTGTTGATGCAGTACCACGTTTGGAGGTCTATACGGGTATTTTCTCTAAGTTATTATGCAATGTATGTCTGATATTAGTTCTGAGTTGCTACTGTATGTTTCAGACCTCTATACAAATGAATATTAGCTCTTAGAATTGCTCATAATTGCTTGTAAGAGTCTGCTTTAGACCTGTTCATTAATCTATTGATCAATCCAAGTATGTGTGAGTCTGTGATGTACTTCTGAGTTGCCTAAATATAAATCCATCCTTAGTATTGAAGAGAAGAAGTTGTTGAGCAGATTATCAGGCCTGTGTGCATCTTTCATTTTGAATACCATTGCATTATATGCTTTGTTATGATATTAGTTTGATAAGTTGGCACAACTATCAAACCGAAAACATTGAGCAAAATCTAAAGTCAAAATTCAGAACGGGGTTGGCCATTACAATGAGGTTGAGGTTCACTCTCACAACGAAACTGAATCTGATTATGCACCTGAGGCTGATGAAAATGTAAAAGCAAAGAGGGGTGACCATTTGACCCAAACCACTAGTTTCATGGCCAGTGTAGCTGCAAATATGAATTGCCCCTCCACATTACCGGAAGAGAATGCTAAGAGTCCTTTTGATCCTAAGTCTCCTTTGAAACAATTTGCAACAAAATTACCAAGCAAGTCTGGGACATCTAGGGGCACAAGGTTGTGGAAGTGCCACTTTTGTGGCTTTGAATAGTTCGGCAGCATTACCAAAGTTAATGCCCACATCCTTCATATCCAAGAAAAGGTATGGAAGCATGTAAGTTTTTGGTGTCACCGAATAACCTGATATTTAGGGCTGAGATATGTAGGCTATGGGGTGGTGGTGGTGAAGACAATGCAGCTGCAGCTGCATCAATATCTGTTTCTTTGTCTCATAGGCCAAGGGGTAAGCAGAGCTAGCCACACAATTCTACTTCTACTTTGCGGAGGCAATTAACATGTATGCCATCTTCTACTTCAGGGGCCCATGCCGCAAAGGCTAGGGGGAAATGCAAGTTGACAACTAACACTCCAAACCCAATAGCTGAATTATTCAATGTGCAAATGAAGGATGATGTAGATGATGCCATTGGAAAATTCTTCTTTGCCAATGGCATTCCATTCCATGTGGCTTGATCTCCTTATTATAAGAAGGCGATGGCGATGGTAGCAAGGGCAGGACCATCATATGTGCCACCAAGGGAGACAAAATTGAGGACCACAATCTTGGATAAGAGCTATCCCAAGATAAATGTGTTAATGGAGAAAATGAAGGAATGTTAGGTGGCAAATGGATGCAATATTGTCATGGATGGGTGGACGGACATTAGGTGTCGTCCACTCATCAATATCATGGTTACATGTTCAGAGGGCCCATATTTTCTTAAGGTAATTGATTGTTCAGGGCATCACAACAATGCCGATTTTCAATTTCAGATCCTCAAGGATGCTATTGAGGAGGTGTTGTGACCTTTCACAACATCGCCCCATTGCAAATGGGGACCCTTTGTTTTTTGCTTTTTGAGTTTTTGCCTTGGCGTCGCAACTGCTAATTACCATTTTCTTTTACAATGAGGAGTTTGAGTTTTGAGTTTTGAGCGGTACCCGAGTCAGTTGGAGAAATTGAGCCTAGATCACTATGCAAGCGTCATCACCATGCTTAGAAGGCCTGGGAGACGAAGATCGACTGTCATTTCAGTCAATTCCGACACCTCCTAGTTTTTAGGGTTTTTCACTCTGGCCCCCTATTTTTTAGGACCTACTTTTTTGGCACTTTTGGGCAATTCTGAGATCCCTATTTTTTAGGGTCTATTTTTGGAAAGTTGCTATTTTTTGGAAAATTTCTATTTTTAGAAAGTTTCTATATTTGGAAAGGTCTCGAGTTTCGAAAATCCACTAAGAAGTTCAAAAAGATCAACAAAACTCTCAAAAAATGGATTTAGAAAAATTTTGAATTCATGATGAAATTACGGAAAATCCTTGAGAAAAAAAGTTAAAAATACGGTAAAAGATAAGCTAAAAATCCACGAGAGAAATGGTTGAAATCACGAGAATTCATGAAATGCGAGAAGATTCATGGAGGTAGAAATTTATGAAATTTGCCTAAGTATGGGTTCAACCCGGCATGGAGAAAGGAGAAATTGATGTCAAAAAAGCTTCAGCCAGAAGGAAAATGGCATAAGATCAGGCCAAGTCCGCCTTGGACAGATGAAACAATGGCACAATATCATGTGAAGTCCGCCCTTGGACATAAAGCTGAATGGCAAGACACAAGGGTAAGTCCGCCCTTGTGTGGTAATGAATTGAAGGAAGTCCGCTTTAGCCAAGAGATGGAATGGCAAGCCACATAGCAAACTCCGCCCTCCAATGGCAAGCCATAAGGTGAAGACCGCCCAGCTAGAGTGAAGATGGCTTGAGAAGTGGTGAAGTCCACCCTTGAGCAAGACAACAAAAGATGGCTAAGAAATGTATGAAGTCCGCCTTGGATAAATAGCTAAATGGCAAGGTCAAAGCTGAAGTCTGCCTCAAGTGGCTAGCCAAGTGAGCAAGTCCGCCCCAGGTCAAAAAGAATAAATGGCAAGCTAAGTGCTAAAGTCCGCCTTGGGTAAAGTGGAGAATGGCATAAAAATGTATGAAGTCCGCCCTCAAGCCAAAGGAAGTGGCATGAAATCCTATGAAGTCTGCCCTTAGTCAAGTGGAAAATAGCAAGCAAATAGCTGAAGTCCGCCCTCCAATGGCCAAACATAAGACAAAGTCCGCCCACCAAAGGAGATTGAATGGCAAGCCAAAAGCTAAAGTCCGCCCTAGACATAAGGTGAAGTGGCAAGGAAACAAAGCAAGTCCGCCTTGAGCTAGAAAAGAAAATGCCAAGCTAAGAGACAAAGTTAAGATGGCAAGAAATCTGATGAAGTCCGCCTTTGGAGATGGCTTATAAATGAATGAAGTCCGCCCAAGCTTGAGATTTGATGGCCTAAACATAGGCAAAGTCCGCCCCATCTAGGGAAGTGTGAAAATTTCAAATTTTGCCTAAGTGTGAACATTTGAAAATTTTAAAATATATGCTTGACACTTAAAAATTTCGCCATGCTTAAAAAGAAGGAAAATTCGCCTAAGTCTAAACATTAAAATGGCTAAAGAAAATCATGCCAAGATGAAATAAATTTTGCCAGAGATTTTGGACAATTGAAGTTACGGCGAAATAATTTTGGATGAGAAAGGACTTATGGCCGAAATAAAGCAGAGATGGAAAGAAAATTATGGCGAAATAAAATGGACAGAAAGAAAGTTATGGAAAAATAAATTTGGGAAGGAAAATTTGCCTAAGGCAATGGCAAGAACTTCTTGAAGTCTGCCTTACATTTGAAATGGAAGTCTCCAAAGTCCGCCATAAGGAATGGCGAGAATGTTTGGACAATAGGAAAGTCCTACCTTGGCACTTAGAAAAGAGACAAAGCACATGCAAAGTCCGCCATGGAAAAATGTTCACCAAGTTCAACTTGTAGAGAGAGAGTATGGCAAACAGTGAGAAGTCCAAATTCAGGAGAGAGAAAATGAAAAATAATTTTCGCCATGGCTAAATTTAAAAATAAAATAAAGATAAAATCAAATAAATTAGCCATTTTGGAGAAAATTAAAAGCCTGAAAATGAAAGTAGGAGAGAGAAAATCTAAATTTATTTATTTTGTTTCTTGTAGGCGAATGACTACACAAGGCGAATCTTCAAAGGAGAAAATGGCAAAGAAAGTGTAAAGTCTGACTTGAAGGAAGATGAAAGAAAACTGGACATCCACCCCTGCACATCGCAAGACCAACGGGAAGTCCGCCAAGAATTTGGCATCATGGCAGGCACATCGTCAAGTACATCCAACTTACACAAGCCAAATTCAAAATTGAAGACAAATCCACCGGCGAGGTTTATTTGAGCACAAAAATGGCCAGAATCTTGAAGATGTTACAAAATGAAATGGAATAGCCAAAATTTGGCTAAGTATGGGAAATTCTCCACAGAGAAAGTTCCAATTTCCTCCATTGTGGCAAAAGCACAAGGGAGTTCCTCTCCAAATTCAAGGCACGTGAAGAAATTCCAAAGCAATCCAGGAAGAAAGACTTAATAACTTCAAGTCTAAATAGGTGCTCCAAGGCGAGGAGAGAAGAAGAAGCCAAAGTAATCCAAGATCAAAGTGCAAAGGACAGAATCATTGGCAGGAAAAAATATTCTAAGGCAAGAACATGGAAAAGAACAAAGTAACCAAGGAGGCATCCAACCTACTGAAGTGGCGCCTCAACCAATCAGATTGTTCCAATCAGCACATCCAATTCAACAACTTTCTATTTTATTTGTTGGTTCATATTTGGTAAAAAGGACAAGTGTCCTCGAATGTAATTTTCTCATTGGTCGAGAAGGAGTTAGTTAGGACAAACCCTAATTAGGGTTTCATTTTGTAATCTCGGCCGTTGATCCTGAATCAATCTTGGCCATTGAACTGTAATCGGGGAGCCTATAAATTGAGCTCACCCCCTCATTTGTAAAGCATGGGAGCATGTTGCAAAACATGTTGAGATAAGCAATTGTTGTAAGACTGCCAAAGTAATAAGTAATGCATGCATTGTTCTGATGGTGATTACTTCTCTTATTTTGGAGTTGTTATGGTTCTTATCCCTCATCATAGTTTAGATTTTATTTCATGTATGTTAGATGAATGCAATATTTGATAAGTGTTGATTATGGTGAAACTTTTTGCTCATACTTTCTTTGAATGGATGATTTTCATTCAATGCGTAAAGTTAGCCTGAGTTTATTTTGTGGATGCTTAACTTCTGTCTGGATAATTATTGTTTGATTTGATGGTAGTTATTCATGACGTGAAAATCATAAGCACATTCCCTTAAAGATTGCACCTCCTTTGTGTAGTTGTCATTGAGCGCGGCGAAACAAAGTTTGGTTTCGAGTTTCGCCAAGTCAATACCGTCTCTTGAATTCTTAGGGAGTAGATTAGGACTTTTCAACCCTTATCTCCTTTTTTCAGTTTGTTCGATCCATGACCCAAGCAATAGAGCTTCATTGTCTAGACCTTCATTGTGAATTGAACAAGCCTAGCGTAAGTCCCTCTGTGTTACCAAAGATAATCACATCAAACCACGTATTTATCCACACCTATCTTAAACATTGGAATTACCATATGATCTTTACCTGCAATCTTAGCATACGAGGTAGTTTTTCAAGAGGGGATAGAGCGCCTTGGACACTTTATTCTAGAATGTTTGTTGTGTCATAAAACACGCATCATCAGAGGTCGGGCCACAAAATGTAGTCCAAGTGGTGACAGACAGATGCAGCCCATGTGTGCAAAGTTGTAGGGAAATTGATTGAGACAATTTATAGACACATTTGGTGGACTCCTTATTGTGTGCATGGCATGAATAATGCACTCAAGGACATGAGGAAGATTGATTGGATTAAAGCAGTGGTCAATGATGCTAGAGATGTGTAGATGTTTATTTGCAATCACCACACTTCACATGCACTCTTCAGGACCTTCTCTAAGAAGGAATCCTTGAGACCTGTCGAGCCTAGATATGCATCCTATTTCATTCTCTTGGAGAGAATGCTTGAGTTGCAAGAGGCATTGCAACTAAAGGTTATGACAGTAGAATGGAATCAATGGTCTGAGTCCAAGACAGAGCAGGGGAAGAGGGTGAAGGATGTAGTGAAGAGTGATGCTTTTTGGGGTAATGCAAATACATAGTCTCTATCATTACTCTAGTTTTCCAGGTCATTAGATATGGGGATGCCAATGTACCTAGCCTTGGAGAGGTGTATGAGTGCATTGATTGTATGTTAGGTCAAAGGAAGGTTGTTGTGTGAGAGGACCCCACATTAGCATTCTACCATGAGCACTTCCAGCCAATCATTCAAAAGAGATGGAAGAAGCTCAACACTCCCTTGCACATGGCTGCCTATGCATTGAACCCCAAGTGGTACGTGCAAAGGCCCGATAGAGTTACACCCTTACATGATGCCGAGGTGAAGGCAGGGTTCATTAGGGCCATTAAAAAGATGTATGATCCTCTAGAGGTCGGCATCATTCGTACTAAGTGAACAAAATTTGCCACTCTTAGGGCTTATTCTACAGCGGCCAAGATGGATATGGGAACTATGTCATAGGAGGACCCACTTTTGTGGTGGAATTGCCATGGACCGATTTCTTTGACTACCACTCTAGCCATTTGATTGCTATCTCAGGTTTCTAGTTCTTCAGTTGCTAAGAGGAACTAGTCTACTTATAGCTTCATCCATTCTCTTAAGAGGAACAAACTTACCTCTAGGAGAGCAGAGAAGCTTGTGGTTGTACATAGTGCTTTGAGTCTCATTGACCGCAAGACACTTGTGTACAAAGAGAGTCTAGTAGCATGGTGGGATGTAGAGCCAGAGGAGCCAGCACAAATTGATGAGGATGCTATAGTTACATAGGCAGGGTTGGTTGGTATTAGTTTGGCGGAGCTTGAGGATGTGTCCACTTGAAATATACCCCTTAATTTTTTCCTTTGAATTCTCGATGTTTCCACAACACAAACCAGCACTACGCCAAATGTTAGCGTTAGATCCCAAAAGATATCCAACTTGAAAGTAACCTTCACCAAGAAAGTTCACCAAGATCCTATTGAAGGCGAGGTGATAGCTTATGGTGATGGGATTGTTAGCAATAATCTGAACTTGAAATACTAAGCTGGAAGTAAATGATAAAACTCAATGCCAAGAATGTGCACACAAGATCCCTTTGAAGGTGAGGTGCTAACATATGGCGGAGTAAGAATTACAAAACTGAAAGAATTCCGCACTTCCACTAAATCAGTGGGGGGAAAGAGATTACAAAACAAACTAATTCATCCGCTGCGGCGGGCATCCACTCGTGAGTGGGAATTCACCACTTTTCAGTGGGTACAAATGAGAGAATTAACAAGTTCTTTTTCCACACTGGCGGTAAACCATCCAGGGGTTACAAATGTGATAATTAAACACAAATAAAGCAGTAATAAATGGACTGAAACAGTACTACTGTTATCAGCCTTACAATGTAGAGAACTACTGCAAATTACAAGTGTTTTCAGCACCAAGATATTGAATGATTCCATGATAAATATTAACAATTATTGATGAAGAAAGGACTGAAAATTCAAACTGAAACAAGTCTGATGTAAATCTGCAATTCTGGAAATGAATAATCAGCAACTATAAGAATCAATTAAATGCTCATAACTTCACCAAAATACTTCCGAATGGCGTGAAACAAAGTGCAATGAACCTCCGGAGGATAGGCGCCCATGACAAGATGAAGAAACAGCCTCAAAAGTCATCCATTAATTTATGGCACAGTTCCCAATGCTCTCCAAATGGTACGACTCTTGAGAAGGGCGATTTAGCAATATAAAATCAAAGACTTGGAAATAAATTCCAATCTCTTGTGGAAGGGGTCGCCTTGGGTCTAGAAACACTTTGCAAACATACCCAGAATGATATATAATTTGCTCAAAAAGCTGTTAACAAAAAACACTTTCAGCTGTAGCAATATCAGCAACACCAAAACTGAGAAAAACTCCAAAATCTTCAACAATTGAGCTCCATCTGCTAGTCTGAATGAGAAGCAGCAATAAAAACCAATTAGGTGTTGTCTCTCAAACACGAAATTGATTGGAATCTAGGAGGTAAGCATCCCTTGAAGAAATAATCACAATGTCATTTCGACAGCATAACTTTAGCAATTAACAATGGATACCAAATGCTGGAGCAAAGCTTCATATTTAAAGAGAATGAGATGACTCTTCAATTTCCCCTCATGGTACGCCAAAAGTCACATTTGAAACTTTTCAAATTTCCAAAAGTTATTAATTCCTCCTCAAGATGGCGTCCACTTCATGGCAATTAAAACTTCATTAAATATTTATTTTTTCCTTTATGAGGGCGTCCCCCTTCAAGTCCACCTTTTAAACACAACTTGAAGTTATCATCCTAGGCCAAGGGGGTCAACAAAGAAACATAACATTAATTGCTTTGTATTAAATAATTGCCATCAAAACTGCATTTTGGAAGCTATACCAAAAATACCAACTGCTCCAACAAGAAAGAACAACTGAAGTACTGCCAACAGGACCACTGCCAAACATAGTATTTACTAAAAATAGTAAACACCAAGAAATGCCACAGAACCTCCAAGCAAAGGAAACCCTAATTTCACTTCTGATCAACCTACGGATTTCCGGAAATAGGCTAATGTAATGTCCCCAATTTAGCCCTACGCTCTTCATTTGGATTTAGCCTATTTCTGGAAACTCATAGGCTAAGCAGAAGCTCGAATCAGGGTTTCCAAACTTCTTGGAGGATGTTTTCGTCTTTTTGCGGAGTCTTCTTTTGGAATTGTTGAACTTGGATTGTGGATTCCTTCTGGGTTTTCTGAGAGCTTTGCATTGGTGGTTTCAGTTCGACATTCTGAGCAATTACATGAATTTACTATTTTTAGTAAATTCTATTTTTAGCAGTTGACTTGTTGACTCCTAATCAGTTGGCTCCACTTTGGCAGTTAGTTCAGACGGTATGGTTGAATTTGGCTTCTGATGTGTTTCCATGGTGATATAAGATATTTTATATTATAATGTTATAATTTAACATTATAATTCCTTGTTCTAGCATCATGAATTAATATTGTTTTTAAAAGGGGGACATTGAAGGGTATTTTCACATGGAGGAAATATTTTAATATTTCTAAAAGCCAAATATTGCTCAAGAGGAAAAGGGACGCCAACTTTTGGAGAAATGATAATTTTAAATTAAAGAAAAATTGCCTTCATGAAAAAGGACGCCATTTTGAAGGAAGAATGGGTCAAGTCAAAAACCCTAAAAACATCTTGAAGTTAGGGCGCACCTTCTGGAAGCTTCTGGAGGGTCCTCTCAAAATTATAAAAGGGAGCTTTGGGTCCTCATTTTGGCATCTGATGAATTTGCAAAGTTATGCTGCCGGATTGGCTTTGGGATTGCTTCGAGGAATGTAAGCCTCCTAGTTTGGCTCTTCTTCTTGCTTGAAAGACAACAACTAGTTGAGAGGTTTAGTTGTAGTTGGTTTCCTTTCATTGTAGTTGGTTCTTCTCACATTCTGTAGTTGAGTTATTGTATTTTCTGTCAATTTTAGAGTTGCTGGTTTGTATGGCTGTAGGTTGTTTTTACTCATAACTCAAGAAACAGAAATAATATTGTTCTGGGTACTGTTCCAATCTATTTTCCTATGTAGGGCGACCATATGTGCAAGTTTCCAGAATTTTATTTGAAGTCTATGAATTATCTAAAGTAAATCGCCCTTGCTTGCAGGCAATTTCACTTTGTAAGTGCTTTGGAAGTCGTGCAAAATAAATAGGGGTCTTTGTGAGAAGTTTTTGTGATCCATCTTCATTGTCATCATCATTA
This sequence comes from Sequoia sempervirens, assembly GCA_007258455.2. Taxonomy (NCBI): domain Eukaryota; kingdom Viridiplantae; phylum Streptophyta; class Pinopsida; order Cupressales; family Cupressaceae; genus Sequoia; species Sequoia sempervirens. Next base: position 14,532 of record VDFB02139998.1, on the reverse strand, counting down.
GAATGTTTTGCAACTGATTTCAAGTTAAATGAGTGAGTATTGAGAGAGATATGAGCATTTAAGTGAGTTCTGGAGTTGCTGATTTCACCATTTTAACTGCAGATCTGTCATATCAGACTTAGTAAAATTATTAATAGGGCTGGGATTGTTTGTCTTAGTCATATTAATCATTCTGGAGTAGCTCTACATTTCAGCAGTTTGATTATCACTATAATCCATCATGCTTGCAGGAGATATATTATATTGTAAGGCTGTTAGTAGTACTAACCAGCCAATATTCACATTTGTAAGCTCTTTATTATATTTCCCACATTTCGTGGAAGAGACTGATCCTTGCTCAGTCTATTGTATTTACTTTTTAGTTGCTCCGTCATATGATAGCGCCTATTCATCTTGGATAGGAGTGCACATACTTGGCGTTGAGTTCCATTTCCAGTATTGTATTTCATGTAATTGCTCCGCCATATGGTAGCCTCATTTCCATACTGGAATTGGGTAGCACATACTTGGTGTTGAGTTGCTTTCAGCATATTAGATGATAGGGATCCTCTGACCACATGCTCGTCGTTCGCCGACGCATTTCTTGGTTAGAGTTCTTGTATCAGCATTTCCATTAAGATCCTCTGACCATATGCTCGCCATCACTTGGCGCCATTCTTGGTTAGAGTTACTTCCAGTTGCAGTTCTGATTAATGTACTGACGATCCTCTTGCCATATGACAGCCTCTCTCTTGTTGAGATTGAGTGCGCATTCTTGGCAAAGAGTTATATTGTAACTGCTAGTTTGATTTATCTAACCCTAACGGGTGTGTTGCATTTCTGATTGTAATTTGAAAATTGAAAAAAATTGGCTTGGAATATTTCCAGCTAATGTACCAAAGAAGAGCTATGGCCAAAATGGGGACATTACAACTTCTAGCAGTTCTAGTGATGAGGAGTATGGTGATGATTAGAGGCCTCACTTCACTAAGTTTTGTTATTTTGACATGATTCATGATTGTACTCATTGTAATCATCATTACGAAATCTTGAATATAAAATTCAAATTCAAAATTTTCATTGTTCAAACTTCAATGTTATTGTTAAATTGTTAATAAATTTAATTAGTAATTTCAATTTGCCAAAGTTTCATTTGTAAATTCAACATTGTAATTCTTATACATCTTTTTATAACTATTTTTTCAAGTACCTATATGTATATCAACGCCACACCCTTGGTCCCCCTGTCCCTGAAACCCGTCCCTACGTCCCCCCATCAAGAAACTCCATGGAACAATGCCAAGAACACAAAGTGTGTAAGTTGGTAAATCATTGTACTGTTTGAAACAAGCCCCACAAGCCTAGTATGAAAATCTCATCAAGCACCTTTTGCGCATGAAATTGAAGCGTTTTGAATTTGAAGATGCTACTCTTTTTGTCAAACCAATTGACAAAACAATATTACACTTAGTTGTATATGTGGATGATTTGTTCATAACAAGAAATAATGAAAAATATGCTACAAAAATCAAAGTAGAACTAATGAAAGGTTTTGAAATGACAGATTTGGGTCATCTTCATTACTATTTGGGTATTAAAATGATTCAAAAATCCAAGTCCATTTTCATCACACAACAAAAGTTTATTGGTGAAATTATGAGCAAATTTGGAATGGCAGACTATAAACCACTTAGCACACCCATCGAACAAAATCTAAAATTGGCATTAGACGATGCTACAGAGTTTGAAGATATAACTAAGCATAGACAACTCATTGGAAGTCCAAACTATGTAACCACAACCAGACCAAGCACTTCATTTTCTATTGGTGTTATCTCTAGATTCATGTAAAATCCGAGAGAAAGTCACTGCCAAACAGAAAAAAGGGTTCTTTGATATCTGGAAGAAACTCAAAATTTTGGCCTTCGTTACTCCAAAGTAGCAGACTTTAAGTCACTGGCAAGCAGCAAAGAGGGTACTTTGATATCTGGAGGAAATTCAAAATTTTGGCCTTCATTACTCCAAAGTAGCAACTTTAAACTAGCTAGATATTCAGATTCAAACTATGGAGGGGATTTTGAAGCTGGGAAATCTGCTTTAGGTTTCTTGATGAATTTAGCATTGGCAATCATCAAATGAAAGTAAAAGAAGCAGTCAATGCCAGCTCTTTCTTCAGCAAATGAAGAATATATGGCAGCTTCTAAAGCAACCAAAAAATATTGGGGCTTAGAAGGGTTCTTGAGGATTTAGAGGAAAAACAAGATTCATCAACAACACTTCTGCGATTAAGATGGCAAGGAATCCCATTCTTCATGATCAAACCAAGCACATCAACACAAAATTCCATTTGTTTCAGCATTATGTGAATGATGGTAGCATCAAATTGGTCCATTTTCCAACAACAGATCAACCAGTAGACATTCTGACAAAAGTGCTTGGAAGGGAGAAATTTGAAAAATTCAGAGGCACGCTTGGTCTCTCACTATAACCCCTACGGATTAAAGGGGGATGTAATATTATGTAAATATTTTGTAAATAACCCTTGGGTTTTTTCTACCATTAAAGTGAATTCTGAGTGCACCATTTAAGTGGCATTGCCATGTAAAAGTTCCACCCAACTTTGAGTATATGATAAATCAAACTAAAGCACACTTTTTCCTTTGTTTGCTATGCCAATTCTCCTCCATAACACTATAGAGGTGGTTGAGCCACATTAAAACTCATCTAGCTCACAAAGTAAGAGGCTTATCTATTAGTGATGTTCGCCCAGAGCACAAACATTGGTAAAGTGTTTAGTGATCCACACCCCTGTTATTCCTCATTCAAACAATTGCAAGGGTGGCACACCTTTTCCTCTAAGTTACCGGGTTCTTCTATTTACCCCCCCATACCCGGCAAAATACTTTCTGGTTCTGGTTCTGGTTCTCTTTGGGTTCGGCCAGGGTTCCTCCCTGGGCCCTGGGTTCTCTGTGGGTCCTTCACAAAAGGACCCACAGAGAACCCAGGGGCCCAGGGAGGAACTCTAGCCAAACCCACAACGAATGGGGCTTACAATTGCTGGTTTGAGTTAGAAGGATCTCATATACATCAACAGGGGATGAATAATCTAAATGAAAACAAATTGAAACCCTTAACATCTTGGGTTTGCTATGCTCCCTTGATGCTCTCAGAATTATTTTAGTACATGTTGTCTTTGACAACTCTTTTCAGACTAATTTTCACTGCTGCCCAGCTGAAGGCTTATTATACATATGTTCTTAGCTTTGATATATGTGTCAATAGATGCATTTTTATTATATAAAATCTACATCTCACCTGCAGTAGCCTGTCCAGTGCCCAATTCACATTGTAACTTAGATGTAACTCTCAAATATATGGGATCAATGAATCATCCCTTACAAAGAAGTGAATTTTAAGAAAGCTAAGTTCTTATGTTAGTACTTTCCCAAAGAATTATAGTTCACAGTATTTGCAATATCTCACCCTTTAAGGCTCAACCTGAAACATTTTTCTAAATTCGCATTTATGAATAAAATGTGGTTGAAAGCATTCATAATTTTGAGGAGGGTAAGAAATTTATGCAAGCATACAGAGCTGATGTTTATAAATTTCCAAAGGCAGAGTTTATGCCTGGGGCAACTTCAAAATGGTCATCTCTTTTACACAAAACACATGTTTAATAGTTTATCATTGTTCTTATAATTAAATTTATAATTTTGAACATGCTTATGACATTATATATATATGTACACACACTCCTGTACCCGTACCCAAAGAAAAAAAATTGCCGTACCGGCGTACCCGCATCTATACCCATATCTGAACCCATACCCGAACCGGCAACTTAGCTTTTCCTTGGTCATGCCACTTACTTTCTCCACCCTATACTTAGTCATGTACAAAGCAAAAAAACAATCTAAGGAATGCATAAAATGAATTCCAGTGCCTATAAAAGAAGGTAGCTCCTCACTGAAGCTCAAGGCAATTTCTCTCTGATATCTACAGCATAAACAGGACTGCTGCTTCTTGTATTTGGAGGTTTGACTGTGATTTTCGGCATCATCAATAAACATTTTCTGAGGCACCATCAAGGTCTAGGGGATTTTTTACTAGATTCTGATTATTGTTTGAAAACTGTAAGGAGTTTGCACACCTGTCTTCCCAGATGCCTGGACTTTCCAAAGGTAAAATCTTAAGAGAAAAGAAAAGCAGATCTGTGGTGGGGTTGACACTAAATTTCAGCTACAGCACATCATTTATTTTCAACAATGTTAGGCAGCATAAGTAGAGTATTTTAATTTGCACCAGGTTGTAGCAGTTATCACCAAATTTCAGTCATCACAGTGAACCATACCATTTCCATTAACTTTCATTCAAGGTGCTCCAGGTTGACAAGTCTGCTTTTTAATCACAAAGGAACACATCCCAGGGTTCCTAGCACATAAGTAGAAGATTTGCATCCTACGGTTAAAATTTGAAGGAACCTTCAAGGTTCATCTCCATCCAAGGCCAAGGTGGCAAGTTATCAGATTTGACAAAGGTTTCAATTCTTTGAATATTGCACATGTTGAGAGGGGGTTAAGGTTTGTAAATACATATTAAAGGTTTCAACTTCAAGTCACCAAGTTAGGTTGATTGGCGTTGGACTTCAAATTCCTAGCAAGCCACTAGTGCAAAATCCTATTTAATCCTATTTTTAACGGTGGTATTTCTGGCAGTGGTTATTTCCAGTGTTCTATTCCTAGAAATGGAAGAGAGCCTATTTTAGGCCTTTGTATTTTATTTTTGTTTTAGGATTAGTTTGCTTTAAAGTTCTTTTCTTTCCACTCTTTTTCCAGCTGTGGATTGATTTGCTTTAAAGCGGTACTTTTGGGATATTTTATTATTTTTCTTAAATACTTACAAGCCATCCTTTGTAACTTATGTTGTTACTTCTAGTTTGGATCTTGGTTCGGGTTAATGGATTTGGTTCATGGATCCCACAAAATTTTTAGGGATTGAATTTTTTTTGGATTCATTCTAAGTTTACCGATTCGCCACTCCCAACCTCTAGATACGATACAATTCGTACCAGATTCGAAATTTGGATTTGGTACAATTCAGATTCGGATAGGGTACGAAAATTAGACTGTGGATTCACCTTGGATTCAAAATGCCACTATGGATTCATCCAGGATACACCCAGAAGAATCCGACGCAAATCTGATGCGAGTCCAAATGTCAAAACGCCCAAAAAACCCAAGCACTCCTAAAACATGAAAAGAAAATTAAAAAATAATCCATGAACATAAAACCCAAGCACTCCTACCTATCAATCCAAACTTTTAAAACCCATTGTTTGTCAATTGGCATTGCTCATGGTTGCTGATTTTTTGAAGTGTTGAACGATTGTGAAAGCATGTTTCATAAGTGTTGTGGGGATGAAATAGCTAAGTTTGTTTTTTATATTTTGTAAGTTCTTTAAAATTTATTTCCAAGCTTCCTATGTGGCTTTTTAACAGTTAACACTTTTTATGGTTGTTTTCCAAATTGTTATTCATTTTTTATTGTTATTTTTTATTTTTAAATTTTTTCTATGTTTGTGTAGCTTGGGTTAGTTTTTTTCTGATTGTCCTTACATATATTTTTTTTCAATGTAGATACAAGTATCCGTATAGTTTATAATTGCAACTAGTTCTAATTCAATGGACCTAAGGATGGAAAGGAATTCCAAATTTGATCAAGCATCAACTCTTTGGCAACATGTCACAATGATTGAGCACCTTGCTGGAGGTATCTTTGGACTTGTAGTCAATGCCATAACAAGTAGAAGAGCTTGTATAGTCTGGTGAAAACTTACTTGTGTGCAATGACCAGGCAAGGAATTAGAATTTGTCTAGGGCCAAACAAACATGGATTGCCTAAGGAGTAATTTCCCTCTTATATCAAAGAGTAAGAAGCAAATAGTGCAATCGGGAAAGCAAAATAAGAATCCCATCCTTTAGCCAAGAAAGGATTGTGCAAGCCACCTACAAGGTCATCTTCCACTTCTCCAATAGTGGCTGCCACACATTCTTTCATTCTAGCATCATCTTCCCAAAAACACTTGACATTTTTATGTTTGAGCTTTAATTTATAATTTTATATCATGACATTCGAGTATCACTAATATTTTAATATTTGACTATGAAAGTGGTGATGTATTTTTGCTATGTTATTAGACTATTAATATGGTGGTGTATTCTGAACTTAATTACTGCTGCAAACATGTATATATTTCTGATTTTTATATGTTTTTTGTATTGCCGTACCCAACCCCCAAAATTTTTTTGACCGAATCCCGTACCCAATTCGCGTACGCGTACCTGTACCCAAATCCAAAAACGAATTGGTAACTTAGGATTCATTCAAAGAAAAAAGTAAAAACATATTAAAATATATATATTTGCAGCTTAAAAAACAGAAATTAAATTTAGAATACCACATATCATCAAACATATTATAATTTGTAATATATAAATATATTAAAAAGTAAAATAAATAAATATTATATTTGTAAATGTCCTTATTTATTAAATTAAATAATATTATATATTAAATAAATAAAAATTAAAAACCTAATAACTTAGATTATTAAAAACAATGAATCAGCAAAATATTCCCTATAAAATATTAAATAATTGGGAAGGCTTATAAAGTAATTGCCATGTTTGGTTGAATATAATCGGGAGACTTATAAAATTGCTGCATATATAATCAGTTACACAAGCAGAACAGCTATAGCAGACTAAAGAGCACGACATTTCTGCAAACAATATTTTCCATTCTTTTCAAACTCATGGGGCACAGATGTTTCAGCCAGCGCAGTAAGGCTTTTAAGAAACAAAAGTGTTGTCAATGTCCTGATTCATTCTAATAATGATAAAAATAAATAAAACAAAGTTAACAAAACTGCTTATTTGCACAGGTTCGTTTTGGGTAGCATTGAGCTTTGCTGAGTTCTATCCAAGTTCGCCTGGGTTCATTTGCGATGAACCCATTGATCTGAATCACAAATCTAGTTCGGACTGAACCCAAATCTGGCAGCAAAACCCATAGATTCGGCAATGTAGTTTGTAACCAATAAATAAGTATTTTGAACACATAAACTAATAATGATACTTTAAGTAAGACTTAAACTGTAGCTATCACTATTAGTTTCCCAAGACTAAACATGGTAGTGAGCATTAGTTCACTTTGTTATATCATTTTAGCAAGATGTGTATATTGGTTCCATGCAAGAAGACATGATCAAGTTAAAAAGCCACCTTACTTCATCAATGTATGGGTGCGTTTGGGTTCCTAAAACTTTAAGTGTCTAATGGGGATTAAAACTACTTGACCAATCTTTGGATCATTTTGTGAGGAAAAATGGATACTAAGCTAATGTGTTCGTTGCATTCCATTCACAAATAGATAGCCAAACATAGATTGTGAACTAGATGTCAATGTAACTATTAAGACAATATAACTAGGAGAATCGAAAGAATTGGGGTGAAATTTGGCCCACATTCACTTCTCATAAAACAAGGTTGTTCACACTTTTACTTGATGTCTTCCATTTGAAACATGTTGTGGCCAAAGTTGCATGGGAACAAATATACTATCGAATACAGATACGATGAATTTTCATCTCCCAAATAGAGATGCAAACAAATTTTCACGACTCCTTAATATGCATAAGATGAATACAACAATTATAAAAATAAATGTATATTCAATTATTTATACATCTAAAAGCATAGAGTTAAACATACATTGCTATATTATCTCTTCAAAGCATGTCTATTCAGCACAATTATAAAACCCACCATAATCTATATGATTCAAATATTTGGATCACCAATTCAGAGCCTAATTAAAGGGAAAAAGTTGAGAGAGTGCAAAGATTATGCTTCAATATGATTTGGAGAAATTAAATGGTCCCTCCCAGCATTCTCCAAATTGAACTAGGTCACAAATTTCTTTGTCTTAAGAGTGGCTTAAGGCCTATTTTCTAGCTTTATAGACCCAAGTCCCCTGGAGATTCAGCTTTTGGTTGGGAAAGATACCCATGTATAACTCTATTTTCTTTGGATGGGATGCTTCTTTTAGTTTTCCTTAGGCAACAACAGCATTTTATTTTTCATTCCAAGAGCAGTTTGCTTCTTCAGTCAGTTGGGATGTCCATAGGCTATATCCCTCCCTTTAAATACTCCTCACGCCTCTCATCTGCCTTCTCTCTGAGGAAGAGGATATTCTATGTTGTTTGGATCGGATGCCTATTTTGGTGCCCTTAGGCAACAACAGCATTTTTCATTCCAAGATCAGTTTGCTTCTTCAGTCAATTGGGATATCCGTAGACTATATCCCTCCCTTAAACACTCCTTATGCCTCTCCTCCTTCCTTCTGTCATGAAGGGGATATTAATATAACTATCAACAAGGATATATGGACAATATATTCAAGTACTTGGATCTCCCCCATGCAACCTCATAGCCATATAACAGTTGCTTATGCTAAGCATTTCTTGAGAATGGTATGTAACAACTATGGGTATGTTCTCAAATGGACTGACATTGATCACCACATACAGCGAGGTCACAAGATTTGTTCTCTTTTTATCTTGAGCACATAGAGATGAAGGTGCGCCTTAATTTTAGATGAATTTTCCGTCTATCATGAAGATCTAAACGTGATAATATTGCTCGTAAATAGATCAAGACTGTCCCTTTCCACCCTATTTTGTTACCCAAACCAAATGTATTTGACCCTTTGTCTTTTGGAAGCTATTAATTCTAAATGTCAATCTCTACATGATAATTCCAAGGCTACCACATTTGTCCTTCCTTCTTTCACCATATTTCAGCCATTGGGGGTGCCAAGCACCCATTGGTTAACCATAACTAGTAGCACATATAGTTACATATTTGTGAGACAAATTCTCACTTCATAAGTGGCTAATGCACCGAGTACTTCTACTTATTACTCCAAGTGTAGGGGTTCAGCTACCCTCACATGTTCAAAGTTAAGGTTGTCTTCTCTAGGTCTCAACTCTCCAGGACTGTTGGCCGTGGGTGTTAGGCAATCCACTGGGAATAGTAACCTCATAATTGAGGCTTTTCTTTTGAGGATTTCATTAGTTTCCATATTGGTCCCTTTGACGGGATCGACAATGAATACTCCTCAGTCCTCACCCTAATGTAAACAGGAACTTTGTCTCAATCAGCTCTCTCCTCCCAGCTCTAACAGTGGCTCTTTTCTGTCAACGTTCCTTCTCACAAGATATCACTGTTCATTAAGGTTTTTATGAATATGAATTTGTATAGGATCTTCCCAACTCTCTTGCATGGCTTAAAGAACAAACATATTCCGAAGCATAACTAAGCTCCATGTACATAAAATAAACTGTTGTTCTTCATTTTTTTTCTGTTGGATAGTACCATGCCAGAATTTTGTTTAGGCTTTGCTGGTCATGTTTCTTATCAATGAATCTTTCCACTCATGCAGTAAGCATTTCTTGTAAATTGATTGTGCTCACGCTTAGTTTAACAACCTGGAACGCTCTTCCCATTGTAAAACTATCATGGTACAAAAATATCTAGGGGAGAGGCGCCAGTAGTTGTGCAGGGTCTAATTGTTGTTATAGCACTTGTGGTTATAATACTCAGTCTTACCACATATTTATACAATCTATTGTAAATAAATAGTCCACATGTAAATAGAAAAATAACTAAATGTTGGTCAAAATGGACCCATATTTGAACACATGAGAACTTATGAATGTTATATAAAAAAAACATAAATACATTCATGAAGAAGTGAAATAAATATTTTTTTGTCTCAAATAAAATATCATAACTATCCACAATAAGTGTATCATTTATAAATTAAATGATCATTTAATAAAATAAGACACTCATTTAAACAAGTATTGTTATCCTAGTGAAAAAATATTGTTCTTATGTGTACAACTATTGGGGAAGCAATGTACAAGCATTGGAGTATTTCATAGTTTGTCCTATCACAAATATAAAAGGTGAGCACAATAAATACCATGTATTTTCCCATTAAATGTGAAGGATTTTCAAAAAAAAAATTGTGTTCAACTATTGGTCCATTTTTGTTGAATATACAAGTTAGAGATAACAAAGATTTATGGTTACAAATAGGTATTTGGTCTATTTAGGTTGTATATAAGTTTTATTACAAATAAAAATATGATATTCTACAAGCAACAAATGATATTTTTGTGTTCAACTACTAGGGGTACCATGATTAAGTTTTGATCAAATCTTTAAAAAGTCAAATTTTGGACACTTCTCAGTACATTTGCTGATGTGGCAAGTTGCATGATGAGTCACACCTCCAAGTCTTAGTTATAAATAGATAAGAGGCCAGTCCATATTTTAAAAAAACAAAGGTCCTAAAATATTACATGCAATTGCTACATGCTCACAAAGTTAGCCCACACGACTACTGGCCCCTCTCCCCTACAATAAAATGTAATTAATGATACAAAATTCAAATAATTCACAATAGCAAGTCGTACCTAAAAGATATTTTTATCATACATACCAATGACACCAAATGTATACGGTGTGTCCAAACCAATTCTCGGTGGGGTTAAGAATGAGAACTTGCGTGTTGTGTTTCCCAGTCCAATCTTGTAAAAATATTTGGTATCATACTGCAATCACATTCAAAAAAGAGTGATTTAGTACAAGTAAGAGCTGCTCTTCTAATATAAAAAAAAAATCTAAAATCGAAATACTAGTATATATCTTTACAAAATCTATATCTTTGAGACGTGTATTTTTAATCAATTTGCCACATAAAAGTACAATAGATGTTTCGAGATGGATATCTCTCGGCATATTTTATATAGATTTATTAAAGATATATATGCTAGTAGCAACCGTTATTGCAACATATAAGACATTAATTGAATCCTAACCCTAAGCCTAATTGCAATGATGAAATACAAGTTGAGGACAAAAATAATTATTGTATGCATTGCTTTCATACCAACGTAACTAAAAACATGTATCATTAGGAGATAACATGCATATTTTATTTTTTGCATTCCCTTTTTCTAATATACGTAAAAAGGTTTGAGGACTTGAAGTCAGATTGGTAGAACTATCACACCAAGTGCTTGCAAGAGCAATGGTCCCATGTGGTTATTTATCTAATTTTAATTTATTTAGTTCTTATTATTTAAAATTTTAATAGTATTTTTTTAGAGTTAGTGGTCTCATGATTTTTAATGTTTATTCATTTTATTTCTGAAATTATTTATTATTTTTATTAAATAAAATTTATAAAAAAATGTGAAAAAGGTAAAGAAAAATAATTTAAAAAAAAGGGAAGGTAATATGTGGAGCCATGTAGCACATTTTTCATAAGTACTAGTTACATAATTTCAATTGTCACCATTTATCCACAACTTAATTTCAATCTCTAAATTATAGCAACTCCATCATTTATCCAAGTTTGTTGGAACATTTTTGCTACCCCTATGAAACTTTGCCTCTAGTCAATTCTTTTTGTAAGATTGTAATTTCTCCCATGTCAAGTTGCAAGATGGTTTCATCTTCATCTCGTTTTTTAACTAACATGCCTTGTAAGTTTTTCGAGATTGAGCCATCCCAAATGAAATTTGAAAATGTTTTCTAATTGATAATAGCTTTGTTGGTGGAATTAGGAGATGAAGATGAGTACATGGAGTATAAGTTCGTCAAGGTTGATAGATGGAGCTATTTTGATGTCTTCTTCAAGTGGACCATTATCAACATAAGGCAAAAATGGCAAGGATAAAGGAACAAAACAAGAACAAGGCCATCTGATTTCACACCTATATAAAATGGAAAAACTACAAAGGAAAATAAGCTTAATAGAGAAGAGACTAAGTAGCAAGGATGTGGCACATCCTTGGGTGGCACCAACTAGCAACAAGTCTACTTCAAAATTGGTGAGAATAGGTCAAACTTTGTGAAGGAAAAAATGCATAAAACTTTTGTGTTGCAGTTTCGTAATGGTAAAACTAGTCTTGAATGGTACCCTATCTTGTAAAACCCACAACAAAGAACAAAGAAGTTATCACCATTGTAGAATGGGAAAGCTAGGGGAAAAAAATGTTGCCAAAATGGTTATCACTTAATGGTTCATGCCAAGTTCAAAGGTGTGTAAGCAACATGTTTTGGTCATCTTAGTCTAAAGGGTAATGAAGATGGCTATGTTTAAGAGAAGGCATAACAAGGAGGAAACATAGTTTAGTCAAGTTAAATAAACAATAATGAAGGAATTACTAAAAGCCCTGAGTATATCATTCATAATTCACGTGAAGGTGATAGGTGCATTAGACAAGCCAAAGGACATGACTAACAATCATAAGTAACACCTCTTTCGATTTGAAGGAAATCTTCCACACATTTGGCGACTCAATTGGAACTTGGTTGCACCCATATTTCAAATCAATTAGAACTTGGTGGTGCCTAGACTTCAAATCAACTTTGGTGAAAAACTTGGCCCTCGTGAGTTGGTCCAAGAGGTCATCAATGCAAGGAAATCGATACTTGTTCTTTGTATTGATCTTGTTCAAATAAATTGATAGTCACTATAGAAATGCCACATTCCATCATTCCTCTTGATGATAAAAATTAGGCTTCCACAAAGTGAGAGGCAAGGTCAAATGTGGCTATTTTGAATCAATTCCTAAATTTGTTACTTGATTTCATCATTCTAAAAGGGTTATCTCATGTGTAGTTCACCATTTGGTAACCCTAGAATGTGGTCCATCAGGTTCTTTACTTCATACATTTGAAGGGGTACACCTATCAGTGAGTCGAATACATCTTGATACCTTATAATATATAATCCATCTTCTTTATTGGGTAATCCTAGTGGTTGTTTTGGCATGAGTGATTGTTACAACTAACACTAAACCTCCTTAGGTCAGATCATTAGTAGTATAAACCTTCTAATTTGAGCAATCACACATCTATGAATTGTTTTGTATTGATAAAAAGTTATGGGCTTTAGGGGGATTACTTCTTGTACATTCAATACTTCCATTTGGACAACTTGATGATATTGCAAGGTCTAGATTCATATGTGATAAAAAATTTACATGTATGATTTCCTTAAATAGACATCACAAACATCTAGAGGTACTACATCATAGGTTACTCATCTCTAAAAGGTTTGATTGAAAAGGAAAATTTACGCTATCTACTTACCCCAATAGCTCACCTATGGAATGTATTATGGTTATGGATGAGGTGTTATTTACAAGTTTAATCTCTTGATGGTTTTCGTGGATATTAAATTCTTTTGACTTTTATTATTAATAATAAAGTTCAAGACTTTCTGATTCACCCATAGTTGTGAGTGGTATAGGCATTCCTTGTCCTTACAAGCTAATACTTTGGTAGCAACAACTATTGCATACAATTTTCTTCAATTATCTAATCATCATCATTTTTCTCAAAAGTATCTATAGGCAATGAATCAAAAGTAGCCTCCACTTCTTGTGTGCCTCCCATTAGAGCTTTGGTGTCTCAACAATCCCTTGCATCATGCTAGTTACTCTCATGGAATTCACACAACATACTAGTATTTCTTTGTGTAGTTTAATGCCTTTCTTTAATGATAGCACTTGCGATACAAATTCATTTGTCTAGGTTTCTTTCCTATGAACTTCCTACTACCTTCTACCTATGGCTTGGAATTTCTAAAAGATTCCTTTCTTCCCTTTGTTTGAATTTTTCTTCAATCTTTAGTTACAACTCACAAAATAGTCCCCAAGGTCTCAATGTTTAGAAAATCCATCTCTATGTCAATATATTGATGGATTCCACTTTGGTACTTCAAGAATTGATGCTTATTTGTATCTTAGATGCTAAGCTTTGCTAACAATGCATGGAATCTAGTTGTGCATTCCTAGACTACCTCTTCCTTTTTCTATCAAAGCAAATATCATTGCATAAACTTGTCTTCATATGATCCTATAGAGAAATACTCCTTCGTGTAATTCCATAAATTCTCCTCATATGGGTTTCCATTAATCAACACATCAAAATGTTGACCCTAAAGGTTTTCTCTACAATTTTCTCTTCATAACAAATTAGCCTCCCATGATTATTTATATGAGGCTCAACTTTGAGGAGGTTGGATGTTATTTTCTCAAAATTTGGAAGTAATTTATAGATTTTATTTTATTATTTTACAATTTGGATGTCTAGTCATTCACAATACATGCATCAATTTTCCCTTGGAAAGTTAGAATTCAAAATGTATTTGGACCATAAAAGGGGCATGACAAAAAAATGGCATTTCCATTCATTTTGCATTTTTTGTATAGGTTATCCCAATTGTGCAAGTAGAGTTATGAGAATTGGTTCATTGTTGTCTTTCTAGAGATGCCCCAATCAACACCTTGAAGGGATGTAAGGATTGAACTCATTCTTCAACAATGTGGTCATGTGCACCTTACTTAAAGGTAGTCTAATGGATCTGTTGTCTTCAAACTAAATCTTTAATATCCTAATTGTG
>VDFB02139997.1:0-17804 GCA_007258455.2 Sequoia sempervirens | reverse complement strand
TTTCAAAATAAATTAGTAGTTTAGAAAGTAGACTCGGAGCACTGCGGTCCTTGTTTTTGTTCCATCAAAAAAATTTGAGTGTAGCTATCCTCAATTTCACGTCCAAGGTCAATATTTCCTGATTTTAGAAAAAAAGTGGCCACTTAAGCCCCTTTTTTGGGAACCATCTTGGTGCACTTACCCAGAAAGCATTTCAAAATAAGAAGGCAACTTGCTAATTTGGGCTTTAGTTAACCCAACAATCTCCCACTTGAAGACCAAATTGCTGCTCAGAGATATCCCACCATTGCAGAGTTAAAGTCAGAGCTGCACAAGTCCGAGAGAAGCTCTACAAAATTCAAACTTCTCCCTCGGAACTACTTTCGTCAACATGTCAGCTGGATTGAGTTTTGTGTCAATTTTCTATACCTGCAGCTTCCCCTCTTCAATACAATGGCGAATGAAGTGATATCGCAGCTTGATGTGCTTCGTCCGATTATGAAAAGCTGAATTCTTTGACAAATGAATAGCACTATTGCTGTCACAAAAGAGTAAAAACAGATTGTTGAAACCACAAATCACCTATCAATCGCTGCAACCAAATCATTTCCTTTGCCCCTTCTGAAAGAGCAATATATTCTACTTCCGTAGAAGAAAGTGCAACCACCTGTTGCAACTTAGAAACCCAACTGATCGCTGCCCCAGCAAAAGTGAAAGTATAACCGGTGGTAGAACGCTTTTTATCCAGATCTCCAGCCATATCTGAATCAACATAACCTCGTAGATGAATGTCTTTACCACCAAAACATAAATCGTGATCAGAAGTACCTTTCAAATATCTAAATATCCACTGAACTGCCTGCCAATGTTGTTTACCTAGATTACTCATAAATATGTTGACTACTGCTAATTCCTGAGCAATATTCGGACGAGTACAAGTCATGGCATACATTAAACTGCCAACTGCAGATGAATAAGGGACACGTTTCATGTACTCTTTTTCTTCTTCTGTTTTAGGACACATAGCTTAGGATAACTTGAAATGATCAGCCAAAGGAGTACTCACAAATTTGGCATTCTTCATATTGAATCTATCTAAGATTTTTAGAATATATTTTTCTTGAGATAATCTAAGTTCTCTCTTTTTCCTATCTCTGATTATATTCATCCCAAGAATCCTCTTTGCTGCCCCTAAGTCCTTCATGACAAATCTCTGAGATAAATGTTGTTTTAACTCACGAACTATCCTCACACTATTGCCAGCAACCAACATATCATCAACATAAAGTAATAAAATGACAAACTCACCATTTGGAAGATTCTTGTAATAAACACATGGGTCTGAATCACAACGAATAAATTGTTGTTGAGTCATGAAGCTGTCAAATTTTAAATACCACTGCCTTGGGGCTTGCTTGAGCCCATACAAACTCTGCTTCAATCTGCAATAGAGATGATCTTGACCCAATTTTGCAAAACCTTCAGGCTGCTCCATGTACAATTCCTCTTCAACATCACCATGAAGAAATGCAGCTTTGACATTTAATTGCTCAAGTTCAAGATCCCAGATGGCTGCCAAGCCTAACACTGCTCGAATAGTGGTCATTCTCACAACTGGAGAAAAAATCTCATTGAAATCAATACCTTTTTCTTGAGCAAATCCCTTGATGACTAGTCTGGCCCTATAACGTTGATGACCTCCCTCTTCCTCTTTCACCTGATACACCCATTTATTTTTCAAAGGTTTTCAATTTGGTGGAAGAGAAACCAAATCCCAAGTGTCATTAGCATGCAAAGACTCTATTTCTTCATTCATTGCCTCCATCCATTTAACTGAATTTGCATCTTTGCAAGCCTGTTTGAAAGTTGTCAGCTCTGCCTCACCACAAAGCAACAATTCATAATCATGGTTATCAGCAGAAAATAACTCAAAATCATTATATTTTTGTGGGAGTTTCCTCTTCCGTGTTGATTTCCGCAATTGAGAAACACTATTTGATTGCAAATTTCCTGGTGTCTGTATATTTTCCCCACTATTTTGTAAATTTCCTCCAAGATATTGATTTCCCTGTTCATTCTGCCCCTGTACACTTATAGAATTCTTTGTTTGAGCAACTCCCACTTGAGAGAACAGGGGCTGCATTTGGGTGGTGACAGGCAGTGATGAATATGTTTGTATTTGTTGCAAATTGATTTGTAGTGGCAGCATATGAACATGTCGTGGCTACGAGTGTAATTCCATAGGCTGCATATGGAAGTGTAAAGGCTGCGCATTACAGATTGAAGACAATGAATCATTTAAAGGAGCACACGCCAACAATGTAGGAGGAGGCGTTGGATTGTGTGCAAGCTGTGAGTGTGACTTTATAGGCAGTGATGGTCTTAGTGAAGGCTGGGCATTGTAAGGTAAATGCAATGAACTTGCTAAGGTAGGCGTATTGCCTTTTATTGACACCATTGACACTTGTGAAGGTTACGAATTGCATAGTGAAGGCAGTGATGGATTGGTGAGAGGCTGTGAATCAGTGAATGAAGGCAGCGTAGTATTTGAAATATGCAAATTAGCCATTAAAGGCTGCGATGCAATTGGCATGGGCTGGGAATTAAACAGAGAAGGCATAGGTGCCTTAAAAGGCTGTTGTTCCACAATTAAAGGCAACGTTGGGTTTAACAAAGGCAGTGAAAGATTTGGTAGTGGCTACATGGTGATTTGTGAAGACTGTGCCTCATGTACCAGAGGCTACGTTGTAATTTGTAAAGGGGCATGTTGAATAAGAGACTGCTCTGTATTAAACAATGTAGGTTGTGCATTTGTATAAACAGGGGATGCAATAGATGAAGGCAGAGTTATTGAATTTAATGGCTACGAGGAAAAAAAGGTGCTCGAAACTAAAGAAATGACTAAAGGCTGGGAGAAAGACATAGAAGTTTTCTTAACACAACCATTGTCAAATAAATCGACATCAAAAAATTCATCTGAAGATTTGTCTAGAGGCTACAAACCTGAGAATTTTTTCTCATTGAAGACAACATCCCGGCTACGCATAATCTTTCTTGCAACGGGATCCCACAGCTGAAAACCAAACTAATCTTCTCCATAGCCCAGAAAAATGTACCTTTTTGATTTGAAATCAAGCTTCATTCGTTGTTCTTTCAGAATATGCACGAACGCATCATAGCCAAACACCCACAAATGATGATATGAAATTCTCTTCCCAAGCCATCTCTCCTCAGGAATGTCAAAATCCAAATGGGATGACGGGGCACGATTGATCAGATAAACTGCAGTGTTGCATGCCTATGCCCAAAACTGTTTTCCCAACCCGGCATTGGAGAGCATACAACGAGCTCTCTCTAAAATTGTCCGATTCAACCGCTCAGCTGCTCCATTTTCCTGAGGGGTGAATGGGACCACCTTTATTCTATGAATGCCATTGTCTGCACATAAATTATCAAACTCCAAGGAACAAAACTCTCCTCCATTGTCAGTTTTCAGACATTTAATCTTTTGCCCTATTTGATTTTCAACAAGAGCCTTAAAAATTTTAAATTTTGAAAAGACTTCTGATTTTTTATGCAACATGTAGATCCAAACTTTTCTAGTGCAATCATCCAAGAAAGTGACAAAATAATTTGCACCACCAAATGAAGTTACCTCAGTAGGACCAAACACGTCTAAATGCACAAGTGCCAAAAGAGTAGACTTCTGATCATAGCCTGTCCTCAAGAAGCTGGCCCGACTTTGTTTGCCATAAAGACAGTGTTCACAAAACTACAAATCCACCAATTGCAAGCCGGGAAGCTGATCTCGTTGAAGCATTACTTCAAGCCCTTTCTTGCTCATGTCTGAGCCTTTTGTGCCAAATTTTTGAATGGCTGTCCATGACTGTCATGGCAGCTCCCACTTCACCATGGCATTTTAAAATATACATATTACCCAACTTCTTGCCTCTAGCAATCACTAAAACCCCTTTTGTTACTTGCCAATTTTCTAAAGAAAATTTAACATCACACCCAGAAGTAATTAATTGACTCACAGAAATTAAAATTCTTTTCAACAAAGGAACATATCTGACATCCTTTAAAATCCATTTATTTCCATTTTTTAAATTTAAAACTATATCACCCTTACCAACAATTTCACACTCTTTATTGTCACCAAGAAAAACCTTACCGAAAACACCTTCTTTGAAATTTGTAAAAGCTTGCCTGCATGAAGTAGCATGGAAAGAAGCTCCAGAATCAAGTACCCAAGAGTCTACAGTCATGTCACTGGCAGCCAAAATTAAAACTCCATCATCTTTTTCAGCTGCAACGTTTGCTTCATTGTTACTGCCTTTGTCCTGTGCCTTCTTATAATTCCACCAATTTTTCTTTGTGTGGCCTGGCTTGCCACAAAACCAATAGGAACCCGTTTTTCCTCTTGACTGCGATCTGGATTTTGATCTCCTTCGATTATTATATTTGCCTCTTTCTTTACTTCTACCTCTATTCCCAATACTTACAGCCGTTAATGCCTCAACAGATGAGGGTTCCTTATTTTTTCTTCACATATCTTCACTCAGTAAAGTGGCTGCAACATCATCAAATTTCAGCTTGCTTTTGGTAGCCACTGAAGTGCTCATTGCCATCACAACACCTTCCCAGCTATTTGGTAAAGAACACAATAATAAAATAGCCTTTATCTCATCATCCAAATTAATGCCTACAGAAATCAGCTGGGTAATAGATGTATTAAATTCATTCAAATGATTGGACATAACCCCTCCTTCACACATTTTTAAATTATACAATTTCTTCATAATAAATACCTTATTGGAAGCAGATGCCATTTCATACATTGAAGACAATTTATCCCACAACTCATGTGTAGTTTTCTCTGCAGAGACATTAAATAAAACATTGTTGGAGAGCGACAAGAAGATTGTAGCTCTTGCTTTTTTGTCCAGCTTATCCCATTCTTCATCTGATAGAGATCCTTTCCCTTTGGCTTTACCAGCCAATGCATTTGAAAGATCTTGCTTGATGAGAAGAGATTCCATCTGCACTTTCCAAAGGCTGAAACTTTGTCCTGCAAATTTTTTGATTTTCCACTTGTCTGCATCTTCCATGGCTACAAACGTTCTTCACAATTCCTGCACCAAATTTCTCCAACCTACTCTGATACCAATTGTTGAATATAATTGCAGAATAAAAGTGAAAAAGAAATTGCAGAAATAAAAGATGAAAAATCAATCGCAAAATAAGAACACAAATTTATCGTGGTTCACCATCAATTTGATGGCTACGTCCACACTCAGGGATTATCTCATATTATTCTCAAGTTCTGAATAATTACATTTAGCCAACAACTTTCATATATAAATCAACCTTCAACAAATTAAAGGAAAGATCCATTCGAAAAGACAACTTCTAAATTGGCCACTCATGCCAATAGAAGTAATTACAAAAAAAAAAGAGAAAGAATTTCGAAATAAGAAGGCAACTTGCTAATTTGGGCTTCAGTTAACCCAACACTTATAGAGGTGGGTTAAGAAGGATCGCATTCCAGATATTGAGTTTATTTGGTGGAATCATGGAAATTTCTTTGAATCCCCTCCAGTTTCTAGGTTGAATTTGACACAGCCTATGGTTCCCTCTTCTCCGATCGCTCGTGTTCATGATATTTCACCTGACACCTCTTCTAGATTGGAGGAAGTGGATTATGATTCTAATGAAACCTTCCCTTTCATCACAGACTTGGTGATCAAAATCGTGATTGTTTTGACGACTTTTCTTTGGCCTCGCCGCAACAACTTGGCATTTCTCAGACTCTCAGTGGCAAATCTAAACCAAACTATGATTCTAAACATAAGGTTGGAAGAAAATATGAATCTAAAAAGTTTCACATTGAAGGTATGGAAGTAGTGGAGGCTTTCTCCCAACAGACTTTGGAAGCTCTCCTCCTTCGAAAAAATCAAAGGACTTAAGGCTTTTTGGTGATTGTGTTCTTTTTCTTTCCTTTCTCCTCGGTTGGCCTTGTATTGTACTGAAAATTGTTTTAACTCTTTGTTCCTTTGTAGCTTTCTTTAGATTTCTTTTTGTACAGTTCTTGGTTCTCAAAACCTCTTGTTCTACATGGCTGACTTTTGTAATTTCTTATTTCATTATAATAAAGGGAGTGGGCCCCTTGTCCCATAGCTTATGAACCAGAACAAAAAGGATAATTGTAAGCTTTTAGTGGGTGGTTGGGCGGGCAACTTTCCACACCTATGGTGGAAATTCTGGTGGCAAAATGGCATTGTGTCATTCAAACTAAGGTTAGTTGGGGCATCCAAACATAGTTAAATCTCTAGCTTGGGTTGTCGAACTTTCTCTTGCACATGAAGAATTTTGTTTTGGCATGTGGAAAGCAATGGGTGGTTCATGGCCCACTATATCATTTGATTACTGGTGTCGTTGGGTTGGCACAGCTATTTGGGGTAATGGTCAATCACTTGGTGATGGTACAAGTAAATTGAATTTAGTTTTGGCGAGAGTGTAGGATTCAAATTTTGATCATACTTGGGTGGGTATATGTGGATAGTTGACAATGGCATTATTGCACATGTGGCAGCCACCTCAGGTTTTCCACATTAGTCTTTATTGGTGGTGGTCGTCTTTGTTGGTGGTGGTTGAGAAAGTGTGATCATTACACTCTGGCAACAATAGATCCTTGGTCTTTTCTAATTAATGAAACACATTCCAAATTGAGTATGGTGTTATACAATATTACATGGTCCAGAGATTAGCATGTCTTGTCACATGCGTTTCGATATTATACTTTGGGCACCCTAAGGTCAAGTTGGAAGAATAATATGGTGAATAGGCTAGCAAATCAACTCAACCCACACAAACATGCTTAGGTTGAATAATGAAAGGTAATGTCTTAGGCATCTCACATGACAATAATTCCAATCACGAGGGAACGACTTGCAAACTAGAGGTGGTTATATTCGCCAAGGGCTTTATCAAAAAGAATTCAAGTAGTAATAGTCACTAATGGCTAATTGTTCAAAGTTCATAGTTAGGATGTCATTTGAAACCTTAATGAGTATTGAAGTGGATACTCTAATTTGGTTGGAGAGCATGGTGAGACAAATGACTTTCCTTGGGGTGGTCACAAACCAGAGGCTTAAATGAATCCTCCTCAATGATGACTTTCTTATGACTTTCTTACCCTAGCTTTGGTGAAGATAATTTTAGGTAAAGGTTTTTTGGAGGTTGGTTCAAATCGTATCGAGTTGACACCAACATTGCGTCTAGGTTTTTGTTTGTTCTGTTGGATATCCAAACAAAAAAGGCTGAAGTTGAGGCAATTGTGAGAAAGCTCTTCAAAGTAGACTTGCTGGTGGGTTTAAATGAGATTATGTATGCCGCTACACTAGGGGTTGGCATTCCTCAATTGTGTGACATGAATCTGCTCAAGATTCCAGGGGAGGTGGTAAAGTACTATCCTTTTTTGCTCAACCTTAAAGGTATGCCTTTAATAGTACATAGGCAAATGGCTATCATTGGGGTCCACTAATTGAAAAAAATAGTGCAGATTGTTCTAGTTCAAAGCTTCAGCTGGGTTCCATAATTTAGGGCTTTCACCCATGCTCATAGCTTCCTGTGAAATGTATGTCAATGATGGGTAAATATTGCAATATTGTTATATAATATTCTCTGTCATATACGGTAATGTTTGTTTAGTGGTTGGTTGGGTAGTTTCAAATGTGGGTAAAGTCTCTATAGTATAAAAGGTATAGCTAGAGCACTATTCAATATAGGTCAGCAAGTTTTTGATTTTCACTGTTAATCTTTGAAAGTATGTATGGTTGGGGAGTGGGTTCAAACAAAGAGTCTCTGCATTTTGATTAATTGCATCGTAGAAATATTGTAATCTTTTTGAAAATTAATATAATCTTATCCTTACGTATAAAAAAAAGGTAATTGTAAGCTTATTTTTAAATTATAATTATTTTAAAAAATTAGAAATAAATTGTAATTAAATTTAATCCTAATCTTAATTTTAATTCTCATTAATTTTCATGCTAATTATTATTTTTTTAAACATAACAAAAATAAAAAAGTAAAATAAAAAAATTCATGTATTTTTAGTAGAATATTATTGCATGCATATTAGTTTAATATATTGATATAATCTAATCTAATATACTAAATCATTAAGAATTAAAATATAATATTATTATATTATGATTTTACATAATATATTTAGAATATATTAAATTATTTAAAAACTAATATATTCAACTATTAAGAATTAAAATATAATATTATTATAGTTTATAAATCACTTTATTTATAATATTATAAATAAATAAATGAAAAAAAACTATTTAAAGTAGAGATTTATTTTTTAAATATAAATGAATAGATTAAAAAAAATCATTTCTATAAATGCATCCATAACACTAAAATTTTAGATCAATGATATTTATGATAAATTTAATAAATCTTGCATCTCTACTTTAGAAAATATACATATTCATTGAATACAAAAAATAATGGTTTCTTATTTGTTATCAATATTTTTAATAATTGACTAAGCAAAACTAATTGCAATAAGTACTAGAATAATTTTTTTTATGAATAAGTCTTAATTAACTTTTTAATAAATTAAAAAGATAAAAGTATATAATGTTAAAAAAATGAGTGGTAAAAAGCACACCTTTAAATTCTAAGTAAGATGGTGTCTAAATTAAAAATGTAAGTTTAAGAAAAGGTCAAGTGTGGACAAAATAAGAAGCAAATGTACACCAATAAGAGGAGGATTCTTATCATCAATTGACTCTCAACCAATGAGAGTACCCTATTCCTCAAGAGTGTTATTTGAAGGTTACTGAGCATGAACTAGAGAAACAACCAACTCTAGGTGAGGAAACTTGCTAAAGGATAGCCAAGCAAGAGCACCCTCTTCCTCGAGAGTGTCATATGAAGGTTATTGAGCATGAACTAGAGAAATGACCAACTCTAAGAGAGGAAATTTTCCAAAGTCTAGTTGACCAAGAGTACCATTCTCATGAGAACATGTATAAGGTGGTTGTGATGGCTAAGATTAGATGCAAGCAATATTATCTCTAATTTTTAGGGGCTGAGATCTATAAGACTAGGATCTATGATCATTTTTAGTAGATTAGATGTGACCTCACCAACACCATTGAGTGGGACAAGAGAGGAGGCAGAAAACTCTTAGTGCATGGAGCATTACCCCAATGATCCAAAAGATCTTGTAAATGTGTCACTTCAAATGTAACTTTACTAGATTGCACTTGAACCTACATAAATACATTAGAGAAAATAATAGCTTTAGTATACAAAAAAAATTAACATCAAACTAACATCCTAAAAAAGAGCTACATTTTTATCTTGTTAAATGCTAAAGATAATTTATACCTTGAAAGCATGTCACATTTTGGTATACTTGAAAGGGGGCAAGGCCAATTCCTTACCAAAACTATATGTGATGAAAAATTATTTGGCCGAAAGGCCTGAATAAATCATGAATTCAATTCCAAGCTTCTTGAGCTTTGTTGTAAGACTAGAAGAGATGCTTGAGATTCTCAAAGTGTCTACAAAATTGGCAACAAAAATTATTAATTTATGAGTTAAATAGGAAGTGGAAATCATTGATAAAGAACACACCAAGAAAATGGACTACTTTAGGCTCAAAAATAGCTAACTAGATAGATTGGAATCAATGACACCAAGTACTAAGAGAAGACTAAAGCTACCACCAATGGTTTAGTTGATCAACCATAGTAAGATGAGGACAAAGCCAAAAATATCCTTTATGAGGCTTATAATTATGAATAGTATGTTAGGATAGCATTGTAAATCCTTCCTCAAGTTTTGAATGATCATTTAACCCCAAATTTGTAAATCATTTAGGGAGGAATGACATCAATAAAATTTTGAAAAAGTCTCCTACTCTTGATTAGATAACCTAATTTATTTTTTTCATTTTTGGCTTTGAATTTTTTTGGTAACTCTATTAATGATATTGGGCAACATTATAATGCCTCATTTAAAAAATTTCAAGGTATGATTCAATGACACCTTAGCCAAAGGATATCCTTGATAAGATAGAGCAAGAGACCACCAAATACACTATCGGTTGATTGAAAGACCATTGTGAAAATAATTTCTTTCCTAGAAAAGCCAAGGTTTAATAAATAATCTCCAAATTCTCTTATTGACAAAAGTGCCTTGAATATGAATTGGTTCCTTGATGGTTGAATAAGAGTATCAAGATCAAAACCTTTCCAATTTGGTCACGTAGAAGGAAAACCTAAAGTAATATAATGCTTGATGAGAATTCTTAAGCTTTATTTACCTCAAGGGTTGTAATAATCCATTTAACACATAAGACAATACCTTTTTGATGAATTGAAAATAATTATAAGCCACTAGCATTGTGGGGAAACTAATAGAATCCCTAAGAAATGTGATAAAATTATTTATTCCCATTACTCGAGGTTGAAAGAAAGTATCTAAGAAAATTTTCAACCTTCAAATAAGAGCCTTTTGACAACACCCAATAAAAATAATAATAAACATGAGTGTTATCCAAAAAACTAGCTCGTTAATCTAGAATTTAGTAGCCAAAGAAAGAGGCTTGACAATTTAGTAGTTGATTTTTTTCTCAATCCTATAACAACTTACTAGTTTAGGCAACAAGAGAAGATTGAAAAGAAAATGGAATTCCCAAGAATTGAAAGGCTTCATCATTATCAATCCAATTCCAACCAAAATTATCTAACCAACCTGATAGATGAAGAAATGATTTCTTGTAGCATTGAGTCTTTTGTCATTGGATACTCAAACCAAAGACTTGGTAGAAAGTATCAAGGCAATGAAGAGACTATTTGAAATTGTTTTCATCCTCAATAAGGACGAGGAAGGAAACATTACTAAAATGATTATTCACTAACTAGTTGGGAAAATTAGGAATAACAATCCCTTTAAATAGGGTTTGAAAAATCACATGGGTCGATAAATAACCAAATCCTTCTATTGCAAGCACATAAAAATATTGAATAAGAGGGAAGCCTTGACAAATGGACCAAAATATACCAACTAGTTTAGATTGTTGACCATTAATGGTAATACAAGTAGAGGCATCAACAAAAATTTGCATATGTTTGATAAAGGTCCAAATCCAAACACCTAAAGAATCACAATAATAAAAGTTCATTCAATATGGTCATAAATTTTGAGAAAATTGTTTTTTTTTTTAGAATATTGGACCCATTATATTCCTTTCTAAATAATTGATATTATCAAGAATGTATTTAGATATGATGAAACTAGTTTTTTCAAGGTAGAATAGGTAAGAAAGATGATGTATAAGCTTAAAAAATCAAATAAACCTAAATTTGGATGAGTGGTTTGAGATGCATATACTTAACATTTGAAGATATGACAAAAATAATAATTGTAATATTCTGAATCTAGTTTCTAAACTACTATTTTTTAAAAAATAGTTAAGATTAGGAGGGTCAAATATTATGTGCATACAAAAATATTTTTAATTTTTTTTACGAAAATATAACTTGGCATTTGAAGTGTACCCCTCGCTTTTTTTTTACATTCAATATTTTTTAAAACCTACTTGGTAAAAATATAGCTAAAAGCGAGTCTAGAAGTTGTGTATTTTTTATTGAATACTTTTCTTTTTGTGAATTTTCAAAGTTGACGCATCATGAAAATTACATCATTAAGTGTGTTTGTGTCACATAAATTGCACAAAAATAATAATTATTTTATGTGTAAAGAATGAAGTATAGAACAAGTCTATATATTTAAAAAAAAAATGATAAGTGGATTAAAAATTATAAATAAAAATCAGTACATGTATGTATTTGAGGAATATAGAAACATTAGTTTAAAAGAAAATTAAATATGTTAATATATTCTAAATAGAAAAAATAATATATGATTAGAAAGCTAAGATGACTTGTGACATTTTATTGGTAATTTTATGAAATATTATTATTAAATAAGTAAATATGATAACATTTAAGTTGAAAAATACTATTGAAGATTGAAAAATATATCAAATGGGGAAAAATTGGAAGCCCAACCCTTTAGGTTCATTATCCAAACCTATTCCAAATATAAAAGGGAAAAAAAATGAGAGAAAAAAATACTTGAGCATGTTATGTAATGCAGTCACGTTACATAATGCACTCATCTTATATAACATGAGTGCATTAGATTAGCATGCTTGTGTTTACAAATACAATCATATTTTAAAAAGGCCTTTATATTTAGGGTTTTATAAAAAAATATCTTTATATAACTAATTTGATAAAAAAAAAGATTAAGAATTTAATTATAAATGAATATTTTAATATATGGAGACAAGTTTAAATAAATGTATTAATGTAAGTTAATAAGAGATTTAAATTACGTATATATTTTAAGGTTAGAGTTGAAACTTTAGTGCAAAAGAGAACCTTGATTATGATGAATAATTTTGTGGTAGTAAGGGAGATATAGAGAGAGATGGAGAGAAAGAGATGGAGGAGAGAGGCATATATAGATAGAGTGAGAGAGAGGGGGAAGAGAGATGGAGAGAGAGGGATATGGAGATATTCAAAAAGAGGGAGAGAGATGAGATATAAGGAAATAAAGAGAGGAAAGGAGATATAGAGAAAGGTAGAGTAGAGATGGAGAGAGGGAGAGGGAGATGAAAAAATAAAGAGAGAGAGAGAGGGGTAGAGATAGAGAAAGGGATATAGGGAGACATAGAGAGAGGTAGATATACATATTGAGAGAGAGAGAGAGAGAGATTTATCTTTCATCTTTATGGGCTCAACATGTAATATTAACATTAAAGGTTACTAGAATATTGTGTACACCTAATGCACTCGTGTTTTCAACATGTGATAAAATTTTGTAAAATGATAAAAGATTGAGTCTTAAAATGTTATGAAATTTTAAAAATGGTCTAGTATAATTGTTAAATATTGATGAGGATGAAGGTCAAGATTATTAAATATTGATACCTCATCTAGATATGTTGATAGTTTTATCTCATCCTCCTATCCTTAACCAAATCCCAATGCATCTAGAAAAAATATCAATAAAATTATAATCCAAACAAATTATATTCAAATCCAAATAAAGAGACTAAAGGTTAATCCATAGATATGTTGATAGTTTTATGTCATCCTCCCATCCTTAACTAAATCCCAATGCATCTAGGAAAAAATAAATAAATTTATAATCCAAAAATGATATTAAAATACAAATAAATAGGCTTAAGGTTAATCCACAACCCAAATCCAAGCTTGCAACCACAAGAAGTTAAATGGCCAAACCCCCATATATCTCATTTACTACTCAATAAAAGTAGTTATATTTATATTGGGTAACTCAAGTAGCATGAAATCCATGCCAAGGAAAGTCTATACTCAAAAGGTGAACTAAATTCATGATTATAAATAACTTCTATAGGTGCTATTTGTTAGGAAATAAATGCATATAATACCCAAAATGTTAAATCCATTTAGTACGTAACCCCATGAGAGAAAAAAATGCATGCAAGATTATAGAATAACTAAATACATAGATCAAATAGACAAGCCACAAGATAGCACAAGTTGTGCCCTGTAAAAACCCTCAAAAGGGAAAAAACTAGCCTCCAAAAGCATCCATAATCCATTTATTATTCAATGATAGGCCAATAGATACACGTATAGAGTTACAATGAATACTTTTAAAACTTTGGGCCTCTCCTATGCATCCTCCATGTGTCCAATCATGAATCTAGACATCCCATGCCATGTTTCACCTATGCACTCCTTAAAAGAATACTCAATATAATGAAAATCACTCACCCAACTAACCTTAACCACTAAACATATGCTTGTTTTTATAGACTCAAGCTCACGTATATACAATCAAGTGGTAAGATAAAACCATGTGCCTCAAAACCATGAGTACACAAAACCATTGAACCCTCATTTAATTTTTGATACAAATACTAAAATTTTCCCAATTAATTTTTCTATGTCTCCCACTCATAAAATAACTAACCCAATGTCACATACAACTTTACAAGTGGCCCCAAATAAATATCTAATGTTGCTAAACAAACCTCCTAGATGCACTACACTAAATATTTATTTAATTTACATAATCAAATCAATCCATGTTATACAAGGTGTGCAAGACCTATTCCTAACATTCTCCCAGTTGTTGTATGTTGAAATATGAAGTCAATTTCATTGTTATTCTAGTCAGTCATTACATGGAAAATCCAAGTATTGAGCATTGGATAGCTATGGAGTGGATTTTCAAGTATTTGAGAGGCACTTCTGATGCTGCTATATGTTACAGTGGGAGTAGTCTTCAAGTTAATGGGTATGTGGATGCAGATTTTGGTGGAGATAGAGATCAGAGAAATTCCACTGCAGGTTCTATTTTCTCCTTAGTTGGAGGTGCAGTTAGTTGGGTGTCAAATTTGTAGACAGTGGTGGGATTGTCTACTACTGGAGATGAATATATGGCCACAACATAGGCTAGAAAAGAGGAAATTTGGCTTCATAGAATTTTGGGTGAATTGCAAGTAACGCAGGACAACATGGTGTTGCATTGTGACAGCCAAAGTGCTTTACACTTAGAATAGAACTCAACATATCATGCTAAGACAAAGCATATTGATATTCAGTATCACTTTGTAGGTGAGGTGGTGAAAGGAGGACAAATATATTTGGCCAAGATGCACATTGATATAAACCCAACATATATTTTGACAAAGCCCATTGGTAGAGAGTTCATTTGGTACAAAAATTCTTTAGGATTGTATTTTACTTAATGATTGATAGCATAGGTATTGGTCTTTCAGTATAATGTTTTATTCATAAGAGATGAATTTGACTTCAAAGTCAATTTTATTGTTATTCTAGTAGTGATGAATAATCAACATTGATATCTAGCTAGTGCTTCAAGTACATGTCTGGCGTGGCTGAAGGCCTACTATACAACCGAAGGTTGTAATATTCTACCAAAGGTTGATGTGATGGGAGGTCCCAAGGGGCTATCGTAGCCCCCCTAGACATCAAAGGATTTAATGCCAATGACGTTTCTAATAAATCCAAAAAAATTCTCTTAGGACCCTCTACTTTTTTAGTTTTGACAAATGTTCGACATGTAGTTATATGAGTCACACTTTCTATTTTTAGAAAGTTTTTTTTGACAAGGACTCTACAAGTCAGATTTCTTATACTTTATTGAAGTCATTTTTTTATAACTTTTGAAGGTTGTTGTAATTGCAAATTTCTTGAGAAATAAAATATGAAAGATCTTTTCTTGTGGTTTTTACCTAGTATAATTTTACTAGGTTTTCCATGTAAATACTGTGTTAGATCTATGCTTATTATTTTTCTCTATTATTCTACATTGTAAATTTTCTTACATTATATACATTACATAAGGGTCAATCAATGAAATAAATCATCATATCCATACATGAAACCACGTGAATCTCTAACATCCTCTTGTGCTCCATCAAAATACTTGTAATAAAACAAAGGTTACCACCATCTCAAGCAAGAAATCCTTCGATCCTCCAACATGCCACCTATGGAAGAAAAGCAAGAAGACAAGGTGAAAATACACCAATCCAAAGAACACAAGAATCAATTCCAAGTGATAAAAAGGCTCTAAGACATGTTGTCAAAGGTAAAAACCCACATGACTAGAAATAACATCCAAAATATATGGTAATACATCCAACCATCCATTCCTCCTAGATATCAGCAACATCAATAAACTTGTGCCAACAATAAATGCAATCTATAAATCACAATCACAATCTCCTTGTATAAAACCTATCAGTGGGGTATGTGTAGGATCATCATGGAAAAAACATGCCCTTAAGTGGCAATAAAATTCATAAAAATCAGAGTTAGGCAACTTGACGTAAAAATTTGAATGAGTGATCTATATTATTTCAAAAATATGTAAGAATAGAATCTATAGCAAATTGAATGTAGTTTCTAATATACTAGGTTTATTTAAAAAAACAAAATATATTTGGTAAAAATTTGAAATTTCAATGCAATAGCACTTAAATTTTAGGGAAAAAATAAGAAGTAGGTGTCTATCTGACCACCCTAACCACAATAAAATGATAATATTTTTTTATAAGATTTTAGATATGAGTAGAGGACTCATGTCTTGATGCGATGCATATTTTTGTAATTTTTTCCAAGTAAATAATTAATTATGAATTTTTATTAGCAACTTTTAAAAATATAAAACTCATATGTTTGACCACCTTAACTTGCTCAAAACTTCATGAAATTCATATTTTTTTTAATCCTCTAGTATGTGAAGCATAGAATGTAACACATGTTTCAAATTCAAAAAATGTGATACCGTTTGAAAGCTATAGATGTTTTTCAATCAACCTATCAATTAGGAATTTAGTCATAATTCAAATAGAAAATGAATAATAATAATTTATTGAATTCAAAGTAAAGCATAATTTATATTGGTGGAAATTTGAGAATCTCCTTTAAAAACCCTTTTTGTTTCATCAATTTTGGGTAAAAAAAGAAGTCATTAGCCACATACCCATCATATCGCCACTTTTTGGCCCATCGTGATCCTGCACATACCCAGTGAAGAGCATAGATATTCAAGAGCTCCCATAGTATGGGTAATGCCAAGTCTAAAAATAAATCATGAAATATCAATTCTACCAATCAAAACTCTAACCAAGATTTGATAAATAATTAAAACCATATAATACCAAGAACAATCACAATGATCCATGCATGCAACACAAATAGCTACATACTCTCTCATAACATGTCACCATAAATATCCAAAATCATATGAAAAAAACCTAAAAGAATTAGTCATAGAACAAAGAGAGAAACCTATAAATCTTACCATATCCTTCTATCAACACCTCAAAGTGCTATGATGCGTCAAGTATGTTCTCCTTACAAACCTAGATGAAAATCCTCAACAACACCCAATTGTTTAATCGTTCAATATCAAAGATAAAAAAAATGTATCATGTAAAACCAATATTTATGTAAGCCTCTCTAACAAACAAGATCAAACTCAAAATATTGTTTCTCAAAACAAGGAAATCAACCCAATATGCATAAGGAGATAACCATGTTAAAAATCCCTCAAAATGGACCCTCTAGAACTAATTATCCATGACTCAATATCCATATCCATGATAAGACAAAGCATAAAAATAATGCGTCTAAAAATTAGAATGGGAAAATACCTCTTATTAGGAATTATAGGAGGAATGAGGAGTTTGAACTATCAATTATATGAAGATTTAAATACATGAATAGAAGAATAAAATTCATAGAAGAAAAATGAGATAAGAATTAATGCGGTTCACCCTTTTCTTGGGTTCCACCCACAAACAACAGTCCATTTATTTATTCAATTTCCAACAAATTACAAGATACAATATCCTGCAGTAAATTGCTACAATGTGCAACTTAAACTTTCACGATTTCACTGCTCAAAATTCCCATACACTATGTTGCATGTTACCATCACCAAACCATGAAAATTCACCTTCCTCCACATGTTGTTCATTCAACACTTCACAAGTATTCTTTGTTGTGAGTAACATATGTCATGATTGTTCATTTCCAGCTCATGCTACCATGAGAATTCTAACCCACAATAATTACAAAAACTTCTAAATTCTAAGAAATTACAAGTTGGTTTTAAAACTGAAATACAATATGTAAATATGTAGTGAATTTCTTTTAATAAAATAGGAAATTTTTGCTTCATGTGTGTTGCCC
>VDFB02139996.1:0-25680 GCA_007258455.2 Sequoia sempervirens | reverse complement strand
AAACCCTCTACCCTCTATCTCTCTCCCACTCCCTCCCTCTCTCTCCAAGACTCTCCCTCCTGCCCCCTCTCCCTCTCTTAGGTCTTTCTCTCTCACTCACTCCCACTATCTCTCTCCCCTCCACCTTTAACCCTAAACCCTAAACCATTGACCCTTAAACCCTCTACCCTCTATGCTTAACCCTCTACCCTCTATCTCTCTCCCACTCCCTCCCTCCCTCCCTCCCTCCCTCTCTCTCTCAAGTATCACCTTCCTACCCCCTCTCCCTCTCTCAAGTCTCTCTCTCTCTCTCTCACTCTTATCTCCCTCCCCTCTACCCTTAACCCTTGACCCTCTTATCTCTTTCCCACTCCCTCCCTCTCTCTCTCACTAAATCCCTCTATCTCTCTCCCTTCTACCTGTTGTTTGTTTTTACTATAACCAAGTTGGTCTTCTAATTACCTATGGAATTTCCAATTCCAATCAAGGTCAGCTCGAAGGACCTGGACCAACTAATGAAGATTTTAAAGACCTCCTGCACTTTGGGCTCTACAAGACCCGAGAGGGTGATCCCTTAATGCATTTACAACCTCTGCACCATTATCGTAAACAACATTAACAACAACCGATAATCTCATTTAATAGCTCAACATAATAGCATAATACTGAATAGAATTGGTTGTTCATTAGTAATATCAACTATTTGGAGCATGAGATACCTACAACACATTCCATAGTGTAAAATAGTCATTGATTTGCAATTTGTAGCAAGCGCTAGGTAAAGACAAATAAAATACTGAACCATACAAATTAGTACAACTTACATCAGTGCCATATATCCATTAAGGGGGTCAAATTCATAAACATATAAAGGTTTATGACAGATTTAACACATAAAATATAAGATCCTTGAGAACATTGCTTTGCAATTTCATCAACATGTATTCTAACCCAATACTACTTATCAAATCCTTATATAGAACATATCCACCTACAATCCCATTCAAGCATTTTAATTAATTCCTTGAATTAAAGCCAAAACACAAATCATACACACCACAACAGTGAGATGGACGAGACAACCCTTGATTATCTTATTCAAAATTAATATATGCATGTACAATGGAGGGACATGAGTTTGAATTAATCATTTCAATTCAAATGCCAATACTGTCATAAAACATCAAATCCCCATGAATTCAAAATCTAAATTGCATTTTCCTTAAAACCATCGAACTTTACAATTTGCTCTGCAACTCTACCTAGACTTGACCAAAAAATGTCTAACTTTCTAACCTATACTTCTAGCTTTGAAATCCTTCTTATAGAAAATGAAGGAGCAAACAAGCATCGAGCTAAAAAGTACCTCTCATTTCACATGCTTTTCTTCACAAAACTCTTGAGGACAACAGCTATACCTTCGTTATTTCTCATCCTACCCCCTATTCATGCATCCTACAATTACAGCAGTATCCATGGGGCATCTTACACAAGCTACAGTAATCACAAAAAGTGTAAGAGCCCCTTTATATCATGTTTGGACTACAAAACCCTCAAAAATAGGGTAACCGGGCTGTATGCAAAGAAATGAAGCTTTCTGACTCAAATCAATGTCTTAAGCCCTCAAATCAGATTCAAATCAAAGCTAACACATATCTTCATGACTTGGAATTGATTTCACATCAAAATATGGCTGCATGTGACCGTACAGTGCTGCATAACAGGAAAAATATAGAAATTTTGAAGAAAAACACAGATTTTTGAATGTCAAGAGCTTGTATTTTAAATCCTCAACCATCAACAACCATTACAATGATAACTTTATGCCTTTTAAATGCCTTTACACGTCAACCACTAAACAACTACCTCTACAACTAACTTTTTAATCTTGTATGATCACATGAAACATAAAACACACTAATTTCAAGCTTGTTAACATCACTATTGAAATGTTTTAATTTTTTGACCTTTCAAACATTAAAAAGTACATCATTAAATTAATTATGTAATGCCATAAAAATTAAAAACATCATGAATTAATTATGTAACCACATAAGTCAAATATAATTCTATCAAGAAATTAATATCAAATAGATAATATAATCGCATAACTCATACATTTTAATGTCATTGATCTTCTTCCTCATCCAACTCTTTGTTTGTATCATCTGATCCAGATTTGACATTGTAAGGATTGGTCATATCATCATCATCATGATCAATACCAATTTTTATAATGTCATCATCCACACAGATATCATCTTCATGAACATTAACTCCTACATCATCATGATCTAGTTCCTCCTCTTCGTCATCTTCATCAGGGACATCATCAACTAACTATTGATCTTGATCATCATCTACATCATCTTCTAGTTCTTTGGTATGTTCTTCTTCCACCACATTATACTTTACCAACCTTCCTCTTGGATCATGTCTAACAACAAATGACCAACCCAGTTTACCTAGAACCTTTGAGTAAAATACCTGCTCACATTGGCTTGGAAGAACACAGGGCTCATTTCCAGCTCGCTCAATTGACCTTGTATTAACCATGGTAAATCCATTATCATGTTCAATAACAGTTCTCTCGGTATTATTTTCATTCAATTGTAGCCTATACCATAGGACAACGAACATAATTAATCTGAAGGACTTAAAGTCACACTCAAGTATATCATCCAAAATCCCATAGTATCATTTTTCTGGGACTTTTGGATGTATGTCGCTTCTAGATGAAACACTAGTCACTTGAAAGACTATAGTTATACTAGAATCACAAGTTTTATTCATGTCATCCAACATTTTGATTTGAAATTTATGACCATTGCACCAGATAGCCTTGTGGTGTTTCACCTGCAATATGTCAAATATGTAAAAATTATTGCAATATCGTCAGTTGATAAACATATTTATTCTTGGCCGAATGTATGCAAAGAAAACAATCTCAACATATATATACATCAATATAATTGAAAATAATTAAATAATATGGGTGATTAATATATTTATACATACCTGCTTATCTCTAAACCATATGCTAAATCAATTTCCCTTTGTGTAACATTGGAATCTCCATTAGGATGAGCTTCTTTAACCAATGAAGCCACACCTTCCCATGTTAATGCATGACCAGATTGTTGACATCGTTCAATCCATACCATCATCCAATCAAGATTGTTTGCGATGTACAAATTTAGTGCATCCCACTCTCAACCAACCGTATCAAAAAAATTGAAAT
Source organism: Sequoia sempervirens (assembly GCA_007258455.2). NCBI lineage: Eukaryota > Viridiplantae > Streptophyta > Pinopsida > Cupressales > Cupressaceae > Sequoia > Sequoia sempervirens. The sequence goes on along the minus strand of VDFB02139996.1, from coordinate 22,460 downwards.
TCACAAACGACGTATAATTAGTTAAATACCACAGTATACACCTTAATTTATAATTGATGTATATTGAAGATTAAAAATTAAATAAGTACAATATACATAAAAACCATATGTAAAATGTATTCCAATTAATCTCCATGACCATCTTATAATTACCTCTCACTTTCTTCAATCTACCTTTCCCCATCAGGTACTCCCCTTTGAATTTGTTAATGGAGTTGGGATCCCAAAACGATCTACATGGATCTTTGCTGCAAACTTAGGAAGATATTCACTAATGTACACCATGGTCTGGTATACCATATATCCCTCCACCATAGAACCCTCGGGATGTGCTTTTGTCTAACCAAAGCCTTCAAAAATTTCAAGTGCCTCTCAACCATCACATTACCTTGTGTGTACAAGTCACACAATTCAATCTCCTCAACTTGGTGTATGAGGTAGTGTTCTTGTGCATTGAAAAATAGGTAGACACTTTTCATTTCACACATTACGAGGAATTTTTCTTCTTCCAATAATTTATATCTTCTTTATGGATTTCTTTAGATGACACCATCTACAAGTGATTCAAGGTGCAAATATATTAATTAGATTTAACAAAATAATATATTATATTACATAACAAATAAAACAAATGGAAATTATAAGATGTATACAATGAATTGAACAAATATCACTACTTACCTCATGTATTTTCCAGATCATATATAACTTGCTTGACATTGTTGTCAAAGTTGTCTGGGAGAGATAGAGGTAGAACGTACTGCAACAATTGTAAAATGATCTTTTCATTATTTTTTCCAAAAGTAGTAAACATAATACACTAAAAAACATGCATTATACAAGTGTATATAATATACGAATAATTACCTTAATGAAGGTATGTCAATCATGCATTTTCATCCCTAACCCAAATTCACCTTTCTTTGTTATTATATTGTTTATGTTCACAGCAAATCCTGTGGGAAATCAAATTTTCCGTATGACTTCTTTTATAGCATTGCTTTGCTGCTCTATTAATAACCAAGGAAGGGCACTTATATTAATTTGGTCTCTATTGCTATTTAATTGAATGAAATTTTTCATTGCATGATTGGCTTCCTGAATGTCACTACAAATTTTGACAATTTTTTCTTTGTCATGTCTTCCATCCAATATTTTCCATAATGTTCATGTTATATTCTTTCCAATATGCATTGTATCAAACAAATGCACAATTTGTAGCTGCTCATAGTAGGGAAACCTACTAAATTGTCTAGGATAACTTTTCAGTCACTATGGAAGCCGACCATTAATGCCTTGATGACCTTCATGAAGCATATAAGTTAAACAAATTAACAACGACAATCATTTCAATTACAGCATGAGTAAACACAACACAATATAAAAATATAAATTCAAAACATATCATATATGATAGATAAACAATTTGATCCAATGTATAACCTTGATGATTAATTCTATTATATTCCAACTTCCATAGGTGAGGTGTCATTCTTCATGGTTTTGATGTAGTCTCTTCTTTCCCATTGAAAAGATGTTTTTCAGTAGTTCAATACTTATGATTTCTATGGAGGAAGTGCCTATACTCATCAAACACCTACTTTCCTAAACTTGTTGAATGACGATATTTCATCTTTGGACCACAAATTGGACATGCAAATTTTCCCTTTGTTTGAAGACCTGCAAGATCATATATAATTGGATTAAATATGTCAATTTTTATAATTATATACAATGAATAGATTATTTTAAAAACATGCATGATATCTACTTCATAGAATTAAATATTGTTAAAGTGTAGTCGAACATTATAACATACCACAAAAATGTGTTAGCCCTAGGGCATCATGATTTTTCTATACAAGCATTGCATGGAATTTAAATTGTCTTTGTCCTATTGGTGTAGAGACATCATACATAGTGACGCTATTCCATAACTTTAGTAACTCGTCAATAAGAGGCTTGATATATACATTCATATCTTTAACTTGGTACTTACCTAGTTGAATGAACATAAACATTACATAATTATTATAACCATTTTACTGCAATATATATAAATTAATGTACATGACTATTGAATGAAAAAAATATAAGTCATTATGCAACAAATAAGAAAAATGAGATGCTACTACGTTAAAGAAAATTCATGTAAAAAAATACCTGGAACAATCATTGACAATATTATGTGCTCCCTCTTTATTGACATCCATGGAGGAATGTTATTGTTGATAACAAAAACCAGGCCACACCGAGTAAATAGATCTCAACTCTCCAAATGGATTGACACTGTCCGCTCCTAATGAAAGTATGAGATTACGAGGTTCTTCTTTAAAGTGTGGCCATTTTTCCTCCATGTCCCTAACTGCAAAACCATCCGCAGGTATTCGAAGAATGTCATCTCCACTTCTATTCCATGCATGGTAATCCATAAATTGCGCTAAACTTTCACACCTAAATAATCGTTGCATACGTGGAATAATGAGAATATAACAAAGAATCTTGTGAGGAACCTTTTTTGTTAGTTGATCAATTCGATATCTACTGATATGATGTTCCGAGAATTCTATTGCAAATTCATGTTGTTTATGATATATAATATGATCATTGGGACATGCATCTATTGCTTGATATTCCATTCTAATATCTTTCATAATTCCAGATAAATCTCAGTATGAGCGAGGTAAAATATTAGATGGTGGTAACAAAAATTCACCAATCAATCTACAACAAAAAATAATTTTTTAATATAAAGAATATTAATGGTACATATTTCATCCTTTATTTACTAGTGATGAACTAACAACAATTAAAATAGATGAAAAAATATGACATATATAACATACCTTAACATTCGTAAGATTGCTATGTTTGATAAACCATTCATAACCTTAAAGTTCAACAAAAACAATACAACAGAGAGAAGATTTGTTTGGGATCCTTCATAAAGGGGCTCGTATTCCTTCTCAAGTACAAGTAAATCATGAACATCATCAAAGTCATCTTGATCATCATGATCAACTCTGCCACTAAATGTGTCATGGATCAATGTATTTGTACCATCATCTTCAACTATTTTTTTTGGTGCATGATCATCCTCTTCCATAGGATCATTAACTCCATCTTCGATATTCATAGCTACATATTCATCCACTTGCAAAACCACATTCTTCAAGTCGTGATAATCTATATCATCTGCCCTAGGGCGCCCCACCTTTATAGTAATGATAGACACAAATAAACCATGATCATGATCAAGTGATTTTATATATATATATATAAAATGTTAAAACGATATAAACATTTACAAATTCAATCAATATAAACACATATAATGAACAACTTACCAATGGACGATAATCATGCCCCCTTCAATGTGACCATGTTGCCTTCAATGTTTCTTAGTTGTTGTGATTAAAATTTGTCTCATCTTTAAGCCCTTGAAATTATTGCAAGGACAATAACATTTCCCATCACGCTTTCTTTTCAATCTAGCCCACAATCTATCAAGTGTCTCTTAATTTTGTTCTGGACTAATATTATCTTACATGATTTTTCTTTACCAAGCTTGACTATTTAGATCTTCAAAAAATATCAAACTCACACTCCAATAATTTTTATTCATAGACAGGTAACAAAATCTAATAATTCTGATATTTTACACCAAAAACATTTGGCATGCAACCACCCCTAAAAAAGAGAAGATAGTCTGAAGTTAATGACCCCAAAAAACACTTTAAAATGCTAATTCTAAAACTTATTAATTCTGATTTTACTATGATTTCCAAACGTTAGACTCCGAAAATTGAAATATTGAACTTGATCGCAAAATTCCTATAACGATGGAGGTAGCGAGCTAGTAAGAGAAAGTGACCCATTCCTAAGGAGCAACAAGTCAGAATCATCATTGCTAATGTCAATATGGATTTATCCTTTTAGTTAAAGATGCAATGCGTCACTTCTTATGACGAGCTTATCCCTAGGGCCCTCAACATTGAGAGAGCCCTAATCACACAAGGAAGCACACACTAGTATACTTTGGAAAATAAATGACTAGGTGACAAAAAAATTTAGTCACAACAACTAAAAATGACTAAATTCTGCTCATTTTTTGCAACTCATCTATAAATGAGTAAATAAATTACTAGTTTGGTCGTTGATTAAAAATTATTTAGTCACACAAATAAAAATGACTAAATAGTTAGTCATTTATTTAGTCACAATCCATTTGAATAAATATTTAAGGAATAAAAAATATAGCCCACCAAAATACTCTAAAACTTTAGACAAAATCTTATTTTTAGGCGTAGCCCACCAAAATGGAGTTTTCATTTTAATAAACATACTCTAAAACCTTTGTCAAAAAATTATTTTCAAGCATAGACTGTCAAAATGGAGAAGTGTTTCAGTAAAGAATGATAGAGAATGGTGAGGGGATGTGCATGAAAGGAGGCATAGGATTCATTACTGCTTATCTCATTCCTGCTTTGCTCAAAAAATCTTACATTGTTCCTGCTACTATTTGTAATCTAGGTATTTACTTGACATATATTTGCATAATCTCAAATTCCTTCAGAGGCTTTTGAAGTATCAATATATCCTATATAGGGTTTAGAATGATTTCTTTTAATTAAAAAAATAAATAAATGATGTATTTCTCTATAATTAGATAATGTGGAGATCTCCTAAATCTACCCCAACACACTATCCTCTTTGGCACTATATTCATTACTCCAGCTACTAGGGTTTTGCATGTGACATCTTTAATATCTTCATGACCGTGGCTTTTAAATAGATCTTCGTCTTTGCTTTAATCCTTTTCATGGTAACCCTTGAGTTCCATAATCCACCTTCAATCTCTTCTAAGAACGTTGTCTTAAGCTAGACTGCATAGTATGCATATAAAGCAAGTCCTTCATACCTGCCATTGTTTCAAACCACTACTCACTGCCTTGCTTAAAATGTTGCCTCCATAAGCACAATAGCATGCCTTGCTCAAACTCAAGGCATTATGCAAGATAACTTTGTGAATTTTTTGTTGTGTACGATTTGATTTTCTTGCACATTTACTACTTCGCTAACTTCCTTTAAGACTGGGTATTGCACCCTCAGCTGCAATCTCAAATAGCTCACTCACTATCACTTGAAGATTCCTTTCATGAGCATCCTTCTATAAAATCAAACTATGACCTATAGACTACCTACTTACTACAGGGGACTCATTGTTTCATGGTATTGTAGATCTTAATATCCTTCAACCTTATTGACACTACTTCACAGTCCACAAGGTATTATTCACTATTCTCCCATCTTTGATGAGTCTCAAAACACTGCTCAAACATGCAATCCACTACCTCCATTATACATTAATTGCTAAGAAGAAACATTGAACCTATGATTACCATTGTTACTTCATTTGGACAGTCATTCCCTAATTGCATTTTCCTTGTCTAACACTACCAAAAGCATTTGAAAAACCCTTAAGGTCAGTAAGGGGGTAAGGAAACTCACTTTTAAAATCTCCACTTTACTATGCAAGGTTTGAGCTTTATTATCTTGTCACTGCTCAGCATCTTTTTGACTATCACATCTCAAGTGACTTTCATTCTTCTTACTGTAGATTGCATTCACAAATGTCACTAAGCTACATGGTGTGCTTGTTATTGGCTACAATCTTTAAATTGCAAGATTTTGTTATTAACTACAAATTCTCAATCTTTCTGGTATTGCAACCTCACTAATCCGCTAGAGTTATTGTTTATGTTTCTACGGAGGCCTAGGGTTTGTACCCTAATCATGATCTTACCAATGCTTCTATTGGTATTAAAAAACAACCTTAAATCTTGGGTTAGAAAATTAGTTGTCTTGACAAAGTTGTGGTATGATCTTGGATTGTATCCTAGAGTGTGTAGGAAGCTTGTGTTTGATCAATAAGATATGTAAACCTAATCATGGAAATGTATCCTATATAGCATGGTTCTTGCTTTAATACTTTCCATAATGGTTATTAGCATATCACATTATTATAGTTTGTAGTAACCCAAGATTGCATTCAAGTATGTAGCAAACTTGGTTTGTAGTTTAAGCTATACACTTTTAAGTAACATTCCTAAGGTTTAGAAAATATTGATCACTCTCTAAAATAGCCCATTAAACATGGGTTGTGATTGAATGCACTACATAATTGATATAACACAACCACTATGCATATCAACCAGAGTTATAGGCTCTTTATTGCAGCAAGAGGTAATCACTCTTGGATCATGCTATAATTACATCGTAACCTGTTAAAATTGAGACAACCTGAATGCACCCAATGATGATTGACACCTACATTATACAACTTGAATTAACTATATTATATGAGTGCCTCCATTTCTATCACAACATAGCCACATTAAACTTGGGTCACACATGAATGCATCTTGTATTTGTTATAGCACAACTGTGCCACATGACCAATAGAGTTATGGATCACATAATTACAGTCACAAGAATATGTTCCTTGGTTGTGATCTTATGGTGATTCCACACAACAAAATCTAGACATGAAATTCTCAAAACCCTAAACCTCTAAAAATGAAATCTGATGAGATGTTTCTTTAAAATATGATTTTCAAACCTGGAACTACAAATCTGACTTTACAACTAAATTCTGCAAAAAGACAATGACTACCCTAAACCTGGTGATATCTTCTTTATTTTTTTCTAATTTTTTCCAAGAAATTCATCCTTAGTTCTCCACAAACTGTCTCAAGTAGAGCAGAACATTGTCGCAATAAATCAACGAACTCACTTTTCTTTATGTCAGCCACAATTTGATTTTTATCTTATTTTTCATGTTTGTCAAAATTTCGATGAAACTGCTAGTCGAAATTTTGATGAAACCCAGGTTCGTCAAAATTTTGACGAACACCGGGGATAAAATTTTAAAAATTTGAAAATTACACATCAAATTTTATAAGCACCCGATGATACATCAAATTATACATATTTCGTCTGATTTTGTAGTCAAATGAGTTAGTGGCATTAAGTCAACTAGACCTCCTAGTTGGATGAATTGGCATACCAGACTTTCCCATCTCACAAAACAAAAAGTGAAAACTAGCAAGTCTAAATTGAGTAGAAACTAACAATGAAAAAGCCTCATAATCAAATTTGCAAGTAAGTACACCCATAAACCCCAACAATCACAAGCAGTCCCAGAAAAGGAATTCCTAGGTGAACTAGAGCATGAATGATAGAGAGCCCAATTGAATACTAACTCACTAGGACAAGAATGTTCACTTCTCAACTTAGAAAAAATTAACACTCGCACACCTCTTCACTAACCTACACCTCACATTCTTTGCAAACTAGAAAATGGTGAAAATGAATAGCAAGCAATCTGTATTAAATAGATGATTTGGAGCATGCAACAATTAATGATTCAAGAACTCCTCACGTGAGCGAGTTGATAACTTAGCAACTCAGCTTTGAATCTGGGTCGTCGATCCTTGAGGCTTTAAAACTTCATCCATGGCAATCCAGAGCATCATTTTTTAGCCTTTAGCAACTTGTTCCTAGAAAATAGCGATGCCTCCTCAAATGCTGCCATGTTTTTCCTTAATCTTCATTAATCATACGTGATCTGACAATTAGCATGCATTTCCAACTCAACCTGTGCTCCTTCATTAATATCAGCAAAGTACACAAAACTGACATTTGAAGAGAACATTTCCTTATACACTTCATTGCTCATCGTAGACGCGCCCCAAATTCCAAGGTTCAATCAGTGATGAGAGTATTGTCGTGATGAAGTTCAGCCCATTGGATCATCTTGCTTTAAAACCACATCAATGGTTCTCCACTCATCCCACTACTTTCTTCTTTTCTTTATACAATGTTCTCAAGATATTGCCACATTTTCTCTTCCTTCAATAGTCATCGCTTATCGCTGACAGATTTCATCCCTTACTAGTTCTATCAATGATGCTAGCATCCAAGTGATGAAATTTTAGCCCTTGGATCTATGGCCCTTCCTCGATCACGTTCACCTTCTCATCGTGCATCGCTAATTCATACTTTGAAATTTGGATTGCATCAGCAATAGGAGATAAGGTGAAGAGGCCAGATTAAGACACATGCACCTACATGAGGATCAATGATATAAAAGACATTGCACATAAGATATATTCAAATTAGCGAAAGAAACTTGAATAGATAACCGCATCACTCATAGCTATTTTGAAACTTAATATTTGGAATGAATCCATGATGAGCGATAAAAGAAACACATCAAGGCCATCGTTCATTGCTAATTATCCTCATATATTTTGCAAGCAATTAGCAATGAGAGATCCCAGTGATTACATTAAACATTTGCATCACGTATCACTAATATAGAACTTGGCATTCAAAACTAATATGTGATGCATGAAGCATGGGAGATAAATCATATTGCTCATCACTATTTGAAAACTTACTATTACATAACCATCTGCAATGAGAGAAGAACGAAAGACCAGAGGCCATCACTGATCACTAATACAAAACTCAAGGCTCAAAAGCCATTAATGATAAGCGAAAAATAAATCACTATAAGGAGACGCAAGAGTATCACCCATTGCTATTTCATATTAAGAGCTCTCAAATCTATCTGCAATGAGCGAAGCTAAAACAATACTGTTCATTGCTTATCATTAATTTAAAACATACACTTCAGAAGCAATTTGTGATGAGTGATAAAGAGATGTGGCCAACGGGACTTAAATGAAAATTTTTAAGAACGTTCCCACAAGTTGTTCTAATGAAGGGGACCCTATAGGACTACATGAGAAAAGGGGCTCAAAAGTTCCTAAGTCATAAAATGAAAAGGATGTAAAGGCCAAAAAGGAACTTTACTCAACCTTATATATAAAATGAGAAACTCAGACATAGGCATGAGGGACTGGTTACCCCATGACTGTTACTGACATAAGATGTTTTAATATGACCGACAACTGGAAATATGAGGTCAATGGAAAATTAGAACCTTGCAAGCATTTAAAGCTAAGGGTTTCTTAAGGAAGGGTTCCAAGCTAACACAAAAACCCTTCAACAGTGATGACAAGCAGAACCCTAAGCCTTCAGATACCAACCTAGTATTCAAAATGTGACAAGATTTTGAGATGGAACATAAAAATTTTGTAGGTTCCATCATAGTATTCTAAGGATACAACCCATGCAAGCTACTCCAAAAAATCCTAATCTTTAGCATAGATTTAGAGATATCATACAACTAGTTTGGTTGTGTTTAGGTTGGCCACATAAATTTATTTAAAATTATGAAACAACCACTAACATGAAACACATCAACATTCATCAATTATATTCTATAAATACAATATGAACACTTGGAGTTTGGAGATAACCATGAAAAAATAGAGAAAATTCTAAAACAATGAATTATTTCTCTCAAGTTCAAGTGCGCAATATATTTCCAATATTTTTTCCTCAACCCCTACAAAGTATTCCAATTTTACATATTGTGACCAATGTCATAGTATAGGTTAACTACACCTGATTCATATGAATTTGAGGCATATTTAATCCACTAAGCATCAATCCCAATAAGATCATTCACTATAAACAAAGACAAAGAAGACATTAAAACTAACATTCTAAATCATGAAAGCTTGGAAAACCTCTAATCTAAGAAATTGAAACTTATCCTATTGGGGGAGTGGTGTCACATTGATGTGGAATGACAACCCTTTCCCAATCCCTTGGGTAATGAGCTTGTTTCAATCAGTTTTATTGAAGAAAACTAATGAAACCATGAGAGATATGTGATAAAACATTATTTAAATACTAAATTAAAATGATGCAATTTATTTTAACATGATTTATGCTAAGATGATCGATATGGGTGTATGAAATCTACTCTAAATGTATGCAAGCTTCAAAAAATTAAAATCCTAATTACAAAATATGCTAAATGTATGCACCTATGTTATCATGGAATCCATTAATGGAAGCTAAGCTAATATGCAAGTAAATAAAGCTAAAATTATGTTAAATGTGAGTGCAAGTGCAAATGATTTTAACATCATAAGTTTGTTGGTAAAATATGGATCCATTTGTCTCCAAATAGTGACCTATTTATAGGAAAGCAAATGAGAAATGAAGGGATAAGATCAAAAATGCTAATCAATGGTCAAGGATGGAAGAAGTTGGAGGCATGGATTAGGGATTCTCATCAAAGGATGAGAATCAATGATGAGATTTAATCAAGGGTTCTCATTCCTTCAAACAAACATACTTTTAACCTGTACAAGAGGTCACAAGTTAATTTGCATAAGAAGTTTTGAGTTAACTTAAACATGAAGTTTTGTAAGAATATTCCTTTTTCAAATGAGTGAGGAGAAAGAATATTCCATGGGAATATTCCTTTTGGAGGAATGTGCAAAGGAGGAATATTCCCTTGGAATATTCCTTTGGAAGTGGGGGAAATTAGATTTATTAGTAATTTGATAATAAATAAAGTTTCAATTACGCAAATTAGGGGAATTAGCATATTCATTAAATAATTTATTTATTTAATGGATAGGGGAAGTGATATGATATTTAATTAAATAAATTAGGGTTATTTAATTAAATAAGAGGACTTTAGGGATTAAATTAAATAATGTGATTTATTCAATTTAATGAGACAAAATGTTAGCATGAAAGGGGGTGAATTAACTAGATTAGATTAATTAGCTTAATAGATGCAAATGATATAATTAATTAAATATCTAGGTTAATTTAATCAATTCAGTGAAAAGAGGATGGGTTTTAGGAGGAAATAATGTTAGTTAGCCAATGTGATCCATCAAGATATTTTTAAAAGTCTACATTTTGCCCCTATTTGAAGCAATGTACTTGTTGCATTGGTTCAAAGACTGATGTTGATGATGATGTAAAAAATAGATATTGATGATCTCTTTGAGATGTTGATAGCCAAGCTAAAGTTGCTTGATCTAATTGATTGATTGATAACATTGTTGAGGATTCACAACAATGCAAGGATAGTCTTGTCAAGATATGAACACAAGGATTGATAGGGAAAGATAATATCCCAATGATGATTCATTTGATAAATTGATCAAGATTTGCTAGCAAGGTTAGGAACAAAATCTATTAGATGATCTGACATCGATATGATTTAAAGATGGTTGGTTTCCCCCTCGAGAGATTGATTAGAGAATAAAGTGTTTTGATCGGGTTCATGATAGGTAAAAATCAGACTTATGCTTGAGATGCTTGAGATTTCAGGTTGCTTTTGAATCAAAGATCTGCAACTTTTCAGATTGTTGAGCTGAAGATGATATAGATGCCCAATTATGCCCCTAGTAGAAGAGGGGTTGTTGGCATGCTATCTCAGATATTGATGCATATAGATTTCAGGATGTACATACAATCATTGGCTATGGGTAGCCTCATGTATATTTTGATATATCACACATATTCGATACTTGGATAGAAATGTTAGTAAAGATAGAAGAATAATATAAATAAGATGAATGCATTGACCATTGATTTGATGATTGATTTAAAAAGTCCAACAAGTCCATGATCCATCAAGACTTTATTAGAGATGGTAATAAGTCATACTTGATGATGATGATTTATCCATATCTTAGGATTGGTATTTTCCGTCATTCCTTATTTTTGATATAATACATAGATACAATGCACCAAGGTATTGATAACCAAGATGGTGTTGTATCTAGTGTAATGGAATTTGACTCTACAAATAGATAGGATAGTTCGTATTCACACCTTGCCATACGGAAGCCTCATTGGAATGTAAGTTAGAAGCTTAGAATATATCGGACCAAAGCATACACAATAGTCAACAAAGTACTCCAAACAACTTTCCTACACACAACTAAGAAAGTATACATTGCCAAGAATATTTTACAAGAATACCCACAAGCGCAACAAATGAAAGATAATAATCGATGCCCCATTCCTCTCTCTCTAAATCATTTTTATAGACATCATTGAGAGGTCCTCGGAATGGGTCATTAATATAAATCATAAGAAAAGATCAAGGTCAAACAGTCGGTGTTATCCATATCTCTTGCTAGTTTAAAATAGCTAAGGTGATGTCTAATACTAATGTCCATCGCAAGAAGGATGCATCCTATGACATGTTGATCAGGTGGTTTGATTAGGATGAGGTGTGTGATAAGTTGTTGATACAAGCTTCACTAACTCGTTTACCTATGACCTAGACTTTAGATTTTGACACTTAAGTTCTCACTTTATGACTTGCAATATTTGTTTTCTCTTTTTTTTGCCAAAGGTTGAAGGTGAAGTTTGATTTATTATGGATGGAGGTTTATTGCGTGTGAAAGCGAGATGGGATGGGTAGTTTTGGATTTTCTAGAACATTTCAATGTTTTTGGTATTTTGAAAATGTTTTGAGGCTATTTTTGGTCTTTTTGAAAGTTTATGTGAATTTTTATGTTTTCAATTATTTGATGTTGTTAAGGTCTTTTGAATTTTTTCTAATGTTTTGGGTTTTTATGAGTTTTCAAATGTTTTTTGGGATTTTTTGTTATTTGAATGTTTAGGGGTTTTCAAGTTTTGGCCAAGAACCTAACCTAAAAGACCTATCCTAAGGGCCTCAGGTATGTTATACATGCAGCAGCCTCATAGTTCAACTAACTTGACTTATTAACAATGAGATATTACTAGTTCATGGAATGTTAGTTTATTATGATGGACTCCTAAAGGATTGACCTAGGGTGTCTCGAGGGCACATCAATGATGGCCTTTCCTATGTTCAAGCTCAAAGACCCGTAGTTCAACAAGGTACTGTTTTTGGATTTTTGATGTTCAACTTTTTTAGGGTTTTTGATGTGATTTGGATGTTTTGGATTTTGACTTTACAATTTTACAAATGTTTTGGGATTTTAACTATACACGGATTTTCATGTTTTTGGATTTTTGACTATACAAGATTTTGCAAATGTTTTTGGATTTTCTAATTAACATTTTATGAAATTTTTTGGGGATTTTTGAGATATTTTGAGGCAAACGATACCTAGACCACAATTTCAATGTCACGTTGTGAGATATAAGACATGGATGAAGAGTTATTTGAAAAAAAGAGTGCAATAACCTACCCCCAGTGTATAGCCATAATTCATAGTTCAATGGATAACCAAGATAGATAATGTATATGCAAAGAGTTTGATAGAGTTTTTCCTCCTTGATCTCTCAACTATCCTAATGATGGATCACGGAGTGTGATCCAAAACATTGATGCAAAAATTCTTACACAATCAAATCTAGAAATCATCTAGCAATAATCTACATGGATTGTGGAAACTTGATATCATTATGAGTTTTATCATGCTAGATATGCGCTATGAGACTTCATGAGATAAAATGGTAGAGATCCTATCCAAAATTTTCCATGAGTAGAGTTGAAGTATACACTAAAATTTTGTCAAGATCAAGATAAATAGGAATATCTAGATGAAAGATGGATTTGGATAGATGGAGGGAACATTGGATTTATCATGACAAGGATGAGATGCTTTTCTCTGAGAAGGATCATCTAGGCACTAGATTCTACTCATGATTCCTTTTTTCCATTTTTTCATCATGGTACTTTCCCAAAGTGCCATCATAGTGGTTTTCACTGGAGGGTAATTTTTATTTTTACTATTTTCTTTATTTTTTGATTTTTTGAAGATTTTACCCTCATGTTGAACCACCTTGTTGTACTGATGTAGATGCCACTATCATAACATGCTAGTGATATCCTTTTTGAAGAAGTTGCTTTGCTAAGATACGAGCACTTCAATGCAACCTTGAAGAACTTTGATCTTCCTTGTGGATACTAGAATTAACCTTGTCTATGTGCAAAAATTATGATAAAGTACCTTCAGAATCCTTATGATGAAGAGTAGCTGCCAACACACAGTTAATGTGAGAATTGGGTATTGTGAATGGAATGTATGGTGTCATGTACATAAGGGAATATGATATGTATTGGTTGATGGTTTGGAACCTTTGACTCTCCAAACTTGGGAAGATGAGCAATGATGGTTGCGAACAAAGGTTTTCATGGAATTAGGACCAACCACTGGATATACTTTGTTCCTTGCTTGAGAATATTACTTTTGTATTTGATGACTCTTTTGATGGATACATTTTCCTTTTTTATTTTTCCCCATATTTTCTTTGACTAATGGAGTTTTTGAGGGATGATTTTCTTTATTTTTCTTTGGTATCCATTAGTATTTTCTTTTTCCTTTTTGCTTGACTACTTCATTTGTTTTGATGATCTTCTGCTTGCTTTGATAGGAATTCTTCTTTTTACATTGGTCCCAGTTTGTGTATGAGATGATGGGTGAATGCCAACTCATGATATGGCTCGTTCAAGCATTGACAAAATTTTCATCATAAGGATTCTTCATGCCCCATATGTTGATATTTGTTGTAGACAAAATTTCCCTCGGTGTTGTGAAGGTATTATCAATAACTAATCCTTTTCCCTGATAATGTACCCTTTGATCCATAGCCACTGAATATGACTTGTCCTGAACACATGATATTGCTATGGGTTTCAGTTGTTCAGGAATATGAACTATTTACTCTGGTTCTATGACATCATTATCTGTTGATACTGCTTCAAAAGATGTTGATGTTGACTCAAAAGATGTTGATGATGCAAAATCATTGTAAGAATCAAGAATATCAACCACTGCTTGCTCTTGTGTAGAAATATCAAGAGTCAGAGACTTGTTTTGGATGAAGAATGTCTATATCTCCGTCAGAAAAAAAAGAAAAAAAAACATCTCAGGGGTGATATTGAGGACATCTTTGGATTTTAAAATGGTTTGGAAGATGTCCCTTAGCTCTTGGTGAAACTCTGGGGACAGGGGTTCTTGATCATGACTCGCTTTGGAGTAACTTTTATTATCCTCAAGAGCCTTCTCTTGACATGATCCTTGGGTGGATGATATATCATCAGAAAAAGACTCTTTGCAACATTTTGTGGGTGTGGGTGCAATATGGGATATTTCTTTCCCATTTGGAATTTCTTCAACATGCCCAATCATTGAGTCATATATGGGAGAGATATCACAATCTGATATCCACTTGATGTCATTACAATATAAAATAGTGTTAAACACTATTGATGGGTTTGAATTTTTTTTTAAAATAGTATCTTGATACATGTCTGATTCCTCATGCTGTGATAAATAAATATGTCCCATCATGGTATCAAGAGTATTGTTTACATTTTTTGAGGTTGATGCCTTTCCTGAATCTTTTTCTCTCATATGGTTAGGCATAGGGTTTGTGTAAATTTTCAAATTTTCATTCCCTAATTTTTGATCAACATGAATGTCTCCATGTTTAATAAGATCTAGATGTTTGAGTCAAACAATTTTATGTGTTATGACCTTTGTATCGGTGAAATTTATAAAAATGATCATTTCTATAGCTGCGAGGTTTGACTTGTGGCTCTTGATAGTTTGAGAAATCTATGAGTGTGATAAGGTAGGACTGTATCAACCTTTTCAACACATCCTCCATACGTTCCCCTAAGGAAGTGAATTATTTTTTAGGAGTATTGTTTGTTCTTTGTTGTCCATGTTGAGTGTTTGTAGCATTGATTTTTGTTTGATTGTTTGACGATGACATGTATGATTGTTGTGTATTAATGGTTTGGGTGTTTGCTTTCCTAGGAGTAGTTAAGACCACCTTTGCATCAACAACACCATCACTAGTAATATTCTTGTTCTTGGCCCAATAGTGGGGCTTGTCATTAAAACTAGTGGCTGGGTGGTTGTCTTTATACACTTGTGTGTTTCCTTGTGAGATTAGGGCTCTCTCAATGTTAAGGGATCTAGGGACAAGATCATCATAAGAGGTAATGCATTGCATCTTCAAGTGGAAGGATAAATCAGGATCAATATTTTCTATGATAATCCCCACTTGTTGTTTATTAGGAAGGGGCCACTTGCTTTTACTAGCTCTTTGCCTCCATTGTTGTACAAAATTGGAAAAAGATTCTCCTTTTTTTTGTTTGAGAGTATAAAACTCTTCGAAGCTCACATCCATGTCAAGATTGAAGGAGAAGTGATCTATGAATCTATCAATGACTTCTTGGAAGGTTTTGATGTCTGGAGGTAACTGTGAAAACCAATCCATGGCAAAACCTGTTAAACTTCAAGGGAAGAGTCACATTAAATAAGAATCATTGTAGGAAACCTCCATACACATGACACTAAAATCCTTGACATGGTCCATAGGATTTCCTCTCCCTTTGTATTTATCAAATTTGGTGATTTTAAATCCAGGAGGGAATGGTACCATTGTGATGTTTTGATTGAATGGATAGGGACATAAGTTTTGTGTATGGGGATTCTTTGTCTTGCTCATCTGAATATCCTACATTTCTTGTGATAATGCCTTAAGTTGTGATGCTACATCATCTTGTGGGTTAGGTGGAAGAACATATGTTGTATATTGTGGGATGATGGATGAAGTGTATTTAGGATTCTGATATGATGATGTGTTGTATGGTGATTATGGTGGTGTGGGATAAGGTGATGATGGTGCAGGCGTATATGTTCCTAACATGTTTGGGTTGATGATGTTTTGTTGAGGGTTATAGTATAGACCTTGTTGTTGATGTTGTGCGAGCAGTTATTGTTGTTGGGAATATTTTTGAGCAAGCAATGCTTGTTGTTGGGCTTGTTGTTGTTGAGATTGTTGTTGTGTGCCTAAGGTGACTTTTTGGGCTTGTTGTTGTTGTTGTTGCACTACTAAGGAAGCTTGTTGGGCTTGTTGTTCTTGTTGCACTACTAAGGTGACTTGCTGGACTTGATGTTGTTGTTGTGCTACTAAGGCTACTTCTTATTGTTGTTGTTGTGTTGCTAAGGCTGCTTGATGTTGTTGTTGTGCTACTAAGGCTACTTGATGTTGTTGTTGTGCTACTAAGGTTTCTTGTTGTTGTTGTTGTGCTACTAAGGCTACTTATTGTTGTTGTTTTTGTTGGATGGCTTGCTAATAAGTCTATTGTGCTTGTTGTAAAGCTAAGGCATGTGCTTGCAATGTAGGATCAATTAGTTGTTGGGACATCTGTGATAGGTTTTTGGTGTTGATTTTTTGTGTAGGTTGTGGATTTTTGATGAGAGGTTGGGGGTTCACTTGGTTTAACATTCCTTGTAGGATAGTTGATTGAGGTGGAGGAATGTAAGGTTGAGGTCCCATTTAATTTTGCATGACATGGGGGACCAAGGGGAAAGGTGATGTTGGTGCCATTGCATATGGCGATGTTAAGGGAACATTAGGACCTTGAGTCCATTGATTGAAAGGATTCCCTTGACTGATGCTTTGGGAACTTCCTTGTTCCTAGGATGCAGTCAAGCTATTTCCTTGGTTGATGGAGTTCCTAACCAAGGTTTTTTTTTTTATTTCGGTCGATGATAGATGGGTTTGATGTGGATGGTGGGTTGACTTGAGTAGCTTGGGCAACCACTTGTTTTGATCTGTCGATGGGGTTGTTGGAACCACTTGCTAAGGGTGTTATCTTTCCCTTGTTATCCTATTTGAGGTACTTGGCTCACATTGCTTTGTATAACATTGGGAACACTTGGGATATTTGGGGTGATGGATGAATATGGTTGCACTCAAAATTTCAAGGTTGTTGTGGCATCAGGGAATGTAAGTGGTTTTCCAAATGTTCATGTCTAACTTGTGTTTTGGGGAAGAAGTTAATGGAATGGTCATGTTGTGAATACCCATAGTTTTGTTTTTTCCTAGACACGAAGTGAGACCAAGGTTGGTTCCTAGCCTAGTTGCAAGACTAGATGTTAAGGGTTGACTTTGCACAAGGGATGGAGTTGATTGAATCATAGATGAAGTTGAGCCTTGTGTCAATGATTGTGCAACAAAAGATGAGGAAATTGGAGCCAAATTTTATAAGGATTGATATTCCATGATTTCTTCCCTAGTAAGTCCAAATGGATTATTCATGACATCTTCTATCTCATATGGCCCTAATGGAGATGAGGGTTATTATGGGGTAACTTGACTTCTTGGATCAATTTTTTCAGGATTGGGATCACTAATGGTAGATGAGACTTTGGTTTTCTCCATGGTTCTCTTGTGTTGTGATCTTGTTGTAACTAGAAGAATGACACATAGAGAGAAAAATAAAATAAAAATATTTTGGGTCAACATGGAAGAGACCTAAATGTCTCAACACCTCGCATCATCCCCAAACAAAAAACACAAGACAAAAGAAAAGATAAAGGTTTACGACATATAGAAGAATTTAGATACAAATGGAGGAATGGAAATAAAGACATGGCAAATAGAATGATATGGGGGATCACATTATGCACATAAAAACACACAAAAGAACATGAAAGGAAAACAAAGACAAGATTATTAAGGCACATGCAGGTCAATCTATAGCAGGCCATTCGCATCCCAATCTTGCTCATCATATGTGGAAGGCAAACAACTAGCAAAGGGGATAACATCAAAGGAAAAACTAGTACAATCACCAAGTTCAGCACGTGGTGAATCACTCTTTTTAAGAGGATCATTAGGGTTGTTATCATTTAAGCTCATGGAAGAGGAAAACAATAAATTTAACTCATTATGTACTTCCTCATCATTTTTTGTAATTTCATTATCATCATCCAAGTTTATCACAATAGGAGGTCTTATTATAATATCCATGGAAGGTTCTTGTTCTTCTTGTGGTTAAGATTTAAGATTTTCTTGTTGCAACAAAGGTGGAGAATCATCATGCATTGCTTGAGTTGTTTGATTTTTGGTTGTTGTTTCATGTTTTTCTTGTATCATACAAGCAATAGCACGTCGTTTATGCCTACAATCTCTAGCATTTTAATTTCTTTTTGTTCGATTATGTTGGAGTAGGTTTATCAACCATAGGTTTATTTTATTACCTTAAGGGAGGAATGGAAGGAACCATGGGAGGTTGTTCGACCACTTTCTCTTTAAACGTATAAACTTGTTTGATTTTAGGAGGCACAACGAGACTTATTTAGTTATCTCATGGTCTCTTATAGGAAATAGGTGGAGGATTTTTCATGGATTGGTCTTGGTTACTTGGAAGGGCTTTTGGTTCAAGTCGGGTATCATCAAGAATGGGAGGTTCAATCATGGGTTTAAGTATATTACTAAAGGATAACTCTGCTATGCATTTTTCTTTAAAATTTTGATAAGATTTGAAACAGAATTCCTCACGAGGTCTAATAGGTTCCATAGGCTTAGGCCAAAATAAATCAAATGAGAAATTCCCATGGGAAGACATAGGATTAAAGCCACTATGGTTCATAGTAAATATCTCTTTTCCAACTAGAAACTTTAAGCATTTATACAGTACCAATGGGAAAACTCTCATGGATCAAATTCAAGGGTAGCCTAACTTCACACGAAATTGGTTTGATGAAAAGATGATGGAGAATGAGACACTTAATTTTTTTGATCCAACTTTTAGAGGAAGAGTTATAAAAACTATCTTAGCGCAAGAAAAACCACTATGCATTTTTATCCATGTTTTTTATTGTTCATAAGTATCTTGATAAAGCTCAATAAAAATTCTTTAGTTATCACATTCCCTACAGAGATGAGATGAATTATTATCCCATTAAAAGGATTTTCATTGATTCTTCCAGCTATGTAAAGAGGACCATTGGGTGCATGTTTGATTATGTCATGTTGTGATAAAGAAATGTCAAGTGGCATTTTGGTTAGGCCATGTAGAGAAAGTGGATTTGTGGCTTATTATTTCTCTTCATTTAGAGAGCCTCATGAGGTGAACTACCCTAAACTACCTCAAGGAACAGTGTGAGAGTTCTAGAATCAGAAAGAGCAGGTCAAGAAGATTTTCTAGACAAACTGGTAAGCTCTCGGCCAAAGGATAGCAACAAAAAATAAGGACAAAAACATGGCGTGTTGGCATCCCAGAGGCATGTTGTCATCTTGTACAGACCAGAAATTAAGTTTATCACAAAAAATAGATTAGCGACTACCAACAATCTAATTATTGAGAACTTCTAGAATATAGGAAAGTGATAGAACGTAATAGATCTTAACTAAAGTGGAGTATAATTGATAAATATAAAGAGGAAAGAAGTTTCTTACAACCACCCAAGTAATGAAGCCTCTAGTAAATAAATTTCTTCAATACCTACATGCATAAGATCTAGAGAAAGTGTTGGTGTTGTATAGTGGTTTGCCTCAGTCAAACCCCCATTTTGGTGTTCCCACCTCCACAAATAGCTAGATAGATAGAGAAAGTTAATAGAGAGATATTAAGTATGTGATGAATGATAAAATCAAACCCCGATCGAGGAGGAGAACATGTATCACAAAATATAGGTAATAAAAGAAATCCTTGCTCGAGGAGGATATCCCATATCACAAAGTAGAGATACAATAGGTAGGGGATGTGTGAAATAACAAGATGCTCGCAAGCACAAGGTGAGGGAGATGCCAGCTACAAGGCTTAAGGATGCCAAAGACGAAGAGCAAGATAGTTGTAAGAGCTAAGAGTGTTGCAAAAGCTAGAGAGCTTGAGGCTATTGTAGCAAACAAGGGATTTGTGCAAGCAAGATAATGTTGTAGAAGAGAAGAGCATTCAAGAGATAATCCAAGGAGGAGAAGAAGCTAGAAGGCCAAATGAGTTGAAAGGCTGAATTTTAAAGAGAGAAGAGAAGCAAAAAGAAGCTTCCCAAGTGGTTACAAGGTGTCCCAAGCTGTTACCACCGACAAAACAAGCTGACAAGTGGAAAACATGCACATAAGTGTTCATTTCAATGTTGAAATGTCATAGGAAACTTGTGCGATGCACATACATCTACATGACACACTAGTGTCCAAACACATCACACTACAAAATGACACAAACATGAAAAGTACAAGATTCAATGCAAAGAAAACACGCAAGGGTAGCTTCTGAAAAGCAAGCCTTTAAGCATCCTAAGAGGGAAAAAGGTTGATGCAGGGGATAGAATGAGCCTACACTAGATGCTAAGGGAGTGGAGACTAAAGTAGATGCAAGAATGTATGTGAAATTGCAAGGAGTGAAATTTTACGACACTAAATTTTCCCCCCCACTTTAGCGGGCATATGAATCTACACTAATATGTAGGCTAATGGAAATATAATAAACATAAATAACATCATTATGCCAAAAGGATACTGTAGAGGAAGCAAACAACTCTTTGAACCAAGGAAACTTGCCCCCAAGTTGAAGACCTACAAAACAAACACATTAGATAAGAAAGACCTGCACAAGGCAACAATGTTAGAACATAAAAAAAGAAAAAACCATTACATCACGGGGTTAGAATATATAAAAACACACACAGGCACACAAAAAACTAAAGGATTTGAGTCAACAATGTGAAAGAGACCTCGATGCAAAAGGTTGTCTCAGAACTATGCATCATCCCCAAATTAAAAATAATAACACATAGAAGAATTCTAACATGAAGAGAAGAATGTAAGGATTGATTGCTTCAATAGAAGAATACACCAAAAAAGGTTAGTGACGCAACCAATATCGAAGAGAGAAAGAGCATATACTCAGGATGAAGGAGATGTAGATCTTCAATCCGGTATATACAATTGAGAAGAAAGAAAATTTTAAGAGAGATATGGAGAATTTAACTGCTAGAAAAGGAATGAAAATTCAAAAAGAGATGGCTCCATAGGTACTCTCTCATAAGGAGGTTTGAACAAAAGGACTCCATATCCCTGCATAACTATGAAGTTACACAAAGTATACCAAAGGCCCTTGGACCAACGATTGACAAATCTTGTATGATGCAAGCATCTCACAGGCTCGTAGACATACATGAAGGAATTCCCCCAAGTTCTCTTTCATGAAGGAATCTCGGTGTAGTAAGCTCCTTACAAGCCTGCAGACCTACGAGGAGGTAACCCCCAAGTTCTCTCTCATGAGGGAAACCTAGTGAGGGGGACTCTGCAGCATCAGACTGGAAAGCGGCTTCACAGGCACACCTACAAAGCAACATGTTAATCTGCAGACTAAGCATGTTAGGAAAGCTTTATGTAAAGAATCTCTACAGGTTCTCGGTCCTGTAGAGAAAGAATAATTAAAGAAGCCTATGGCTATCACAAGTTGCATTGCAAGAGAGTCACAAAAAAGATAGGTCTAGTCAGGTTGCCCCCAAGCTAGACACAAATGAATTCATTTGAGGTAAAAAAATTCAAAGGGGGTCCCTCAGGAACCCTTCAAGCCCACTCAAGGGGACACTCCAATTGAAAGATAGAGAGAAGAGACGAGGTCCTTAGAAGGATGCACATCTCTAAAATAAGTTATCACTAGCCCGAACATGCAAGGGAGGAGAACCATGCAAGATACTTAGAATATACATGATAGCGGTAGGCCTCAATATCACTTGTCATTTGAGCAA
>VDFB02139994.1:0-14955 GCA_007258455.2 Sequoia sempervirens | reverse complement strand
CACTCCATGACTCTTTCACTCCCTCTCACTACCTATCTCTCAAGTCTCTCCCTTTCACCCCCCTCACACTCTCAAGTCTCTCCCTTTGGCACCCTACCTACATAAATCTCTCTTTCTCTCTATCTCTCTATCTCTCTCTCCCCCCTCTCTCTCCCTCTCTCTCAATTATCTCTCTCCCACCCCCCATCTCTCTCTCACTCCCTTTATCCCTCCCACCCTACCTAGCTAAGTCCCTCTCACCCCAACCCCTTCTCTCCTACTCCCTCTCTCTTAAACTCCCACTTTATCCCTTTATCCCTCTCACATCTCCTTACACTCTCAAGTCTCTTCCTTTGGTACCCTACCTACATAAATCTCTCTTTCTCTCCGTCTCTCTCTCCCCCCCCTCTCTCTCTGTCTCTCTCTCTCTCTCACTCCCTTTATCCCTCCCACCCTACCTAGCTAAGTACCTCTCACTCCAAACCCTTCTCTCCCACTCCCTCTCTCTTAAACTCTCACTTCCATCCCCTCTCCAAACTCTCTCTCTCTCTCTCTCTCTCCCTCTCCCACCCTACCTAGATAGCTCTCTCTCTCTTAAAATTCTCCCTCCCTCTAAAGACATACATAAATACATACATACAAGCATAATACATATGTAAATATAATCCTACATACATACAAGCATACATGTACATGCACGTATATACAATCTTACATACAAGTAGGCATACATAAAATATACATGCATTGATACATACATGCATGCATACATACATACATACATACACACATACATACATACATACATACATACATACATACATACATACATACATACATACATACATACATACATACATACATGACATACAAGCATACATGTTCATACAAACATACAAATATATAAACATACATTCAATATGCATTTAACATAAAGCAAGAAATAACACGAGCATGTTATAGAGCACGTTATACATCACTCACATTATGTCTTGCTAGACATGCTCCCCACAAACAAAAAAACCATGTCAAAACTGACATATAACGTGAGCACATTATAACTTGCTCACGTTATATCTTGGTTTGGGAATCCCCAAGC
Source organism: Sequoia sempervirens (assembly GCA_007258455.2). Taxonomy (NCBI): domain Eukaryota; kingdom Viridiplantae; phylum Streptophyta; class Pinopsida; order Cupressales; family Cupressaceae; genus Sequoia; species Sequoia sempervirens. The sequence continues at coordinate 13,877 of VDFB02139994.1, read as the reverse complement.
CTTGGGATTGGTATTTTCCTTGGAATACCAACCCAAAGGCTTGGAGGGCATTCCCAATGGCCAAAGACGTGTTTTTGTAATTTCTACAATATTTCACATAATCAGGTTCGTGCTCACTGTCAGGATTGCATGTGGTTCAATATCAAACAAATCGAACATTTGGGTAGTGTTAGGTCCTCTCTTAGCTATCCAACGATGTAATTTTTTTCACTTTTTGACAATGTTAAGCCGTTCATCCATAATTTCTTTTGTTTGTATGTCTCTTTTTTGGAAAAAAAGCAATGTTTGGTGTTTTTTTTGTTATAAATTGACAGTTCATCAAAATTTCAAATAAATTACATTTTTAGAAACTAGACTCCATTCTACATTTTTTTTTTCAAAATTTCAATTAGTTTCCAAAATTTGTAGGGGTAGCACAACCAAAATTCTATTTTTTAGGAAGTGTACACTTCAAAAATTAGTAAAAAATTATTAAAAAAATCGCGCATCAACTACATACTATTAGCTAACTTCTGATCGTAGTGATTTTAAAAATACTACAAAAAAGTTCACCTTACGAGGGTTGTACAAGAGTTGCTATGTTATGTTTTTCTAACAAAAAAAACACCAATTTGTTTACGTCCCTCATTTGAACCCCTTAATCTCAACCATTTTCAAAATAAATTAGTAGTTTAGAAAGTAGACTCAGAGCACTTGAATCCTTCTTTTTGTTCCATCTCAAAATTTTGAGTGTAACTATCCTCAATTTCACGTCCAAGGTTAGTATTTCCTGATTTAAAAAAAAAAGTGGCCACTTAAGCCCCCTTTTTGGGAACCATCTTGGTGCACTTACCCAGCACTCGATCCATCACCAACATCACCAGAATGTGGCTGAGCTACCGTAGAAGTATGCAAAATCAAAAGACCACTCAAAGAGTGAATAGCCTGAATAGTCTGTGTGGCTACATTCTCGATAATATCTAGATGATGTACTGGAAGTGGCAGAGGAAGGGCAAGAGGGGGAACATATGGGCATTGGACTACTCTAACTACTCCTGGTCTATCCTGGGGCATACCTTCACCGACGCCCTGGAAGGGTTTAATGTCAAAGTAATTGACATGATGCCCTAACACAAACTCAGTGTATAATTTTTTAATAAAGTAAAATGGTATATCACTATTGTTGTTGGGTGGTTTATCATAAACCATACACCAACGATCCCAAAATTTATCTACAATGTCCTTATTTGTGCACAATTTTATATAAAGTTTTGGTTTATTAACATTAACTGGCAAACCAGTGCGGGGGTTAACGAATAAAGAGGCTATTTGGGATTTTGTTATTTGGAGATCATTCACATCATCATAAGACAATCCACAAGAGTAATATTCCATCATGGTTTCTCGCCATGAAAGAAAGGAATTATGTTGGGTGGAGAGGGTTTCTATATTTTTAATTATTTCTTGCAATGTGTTTGTCATCTGGGATAATTGAGGGATTATCTTATAAACATCACAAATTCCCCTCAATTGCTCCATTTTTTCACCAATTAAGTCTTCAATTGATGGCTGTGGAGGTGGTGGAGCATTTGGCATTTGTGCATTTTCATTCTCAGCCATAATACCTGATTAAAGTTAAAAACTAATTAATCTAATTGAAATTACACAATATAAATGGAATTATTGTAAAAAAACCCTAGTTTTTAATAAAAATCCCAAAAAAAACCTAATTTTTAACAAAAATCCATAACAAACTCTAGTTTTTAATAAAAATCCATAAACAACACTAGTTTTTAATAAAAATCCATAAAAAATATTAGTTTTTAATAAAAATCCATTGTAAACTCTAGTTTTTAATAAAAATCAATAAAATCCCCTACTTTTTAATAAAAATCCATAAAAAACTACGTAAAATTATACAAAACTAATAGAGAAATTGATTAAAACAAAAATAAAATAAAAAACTTACCCTGGAAATCAGATATTTGCTTGAAATTGGATATCTGATCTGCAAACGTCACTCACTGCCCACACCTACCTTTAAAAGGACTCAAATGATTTTAAAAGCCCGCTTCAGTATCTATTTATACTCGATTCAAATCAGATATCCGATATCTGATTCTTGCCTTGGGCATTGCTTTGGGGCAATGTACTGACACCCAAGCAAGAAAAAAGTCAACTCGAGATTTTCACATTTTTTGGTCAATGCAAAACACAACTTTTTTCACATCGCCACTTTTTGGCCCATCATGATCCTGCACATACCCAAAAAATTTATAAAAAAAATCTCATGTAAATAAAACCATCATTAATTCATTATCATATAAATACATCATAAATAACATACCTTCAAGAAAACCATATATTCTTGTGTAATTATCTTTATATCGGGTTACTGGACCATCAAACCTTTTAGATAACCTTAAAATTTTAAAACTTTGCTTTGCATTGCCACCCAATACTTGGTACCTGGTATACAAAATTACCCATGATTTTCTTGGACTTTGGTTTTATTGGAACTTCCATATTCACCGGACCTCGACTCTCAGACCGGAACACTTTGCTTTACCTTTGTATTACCTTTTGCATTTCTAACATTCTCGGTTCTCGGTACCCGATATCCGAAACACTTGAATTACAAAGTAATCTTTTAAATAGATTTCTCTTTGCTTTCTACTTCTGGTGATCTTTCCAACTAACCAACATCTACCATAAGCGCTAGTTTCCACTTGGGGTCCCCAAGTATTATAGTCTTGGGGTGTGTTGTGAGACCACACAACAACTTGCAACCAATAAAACCAAATTTAAACAAAAACTTGAGATTAAATCACCAGTCGTAAATTATAAATTATGCATATTTTAAAACAATAACTCTTTACCTTTACCTAGATTTTGACATAAAAATAGTAAAATTCCCCCAAAAATATTCGCATGTGCTTTGATTAATTCTAGTTTTTGGAACTTAGTGAAAAAAATCAATTCATTGACATTGAACTACATAATTTGGTAATCCTCCAAAGCTAACTAGTGATAGAGCCTTGCTGCTAGTCAAGCATCCATAGATTCGACAAGGTTATCTCTGTAATTCCCCCAAACATAGCTCTACTTCCAGCCGGATGTCCATAGCCATGGTAGAGATATTTGGATAGCCTAAAGAGTTGATATATATATATATATATATATATATTCTCTTTTGATATTTCATTAATAGCTCATTTTTCTTTTGATATTTCATTGATAGCTCATTTCAACTTGCAAGCAATGAAGCCCACTATTAGGTTGGGAATGACAGTGGTAGAAAAGGTTACCTTTTGATTTTTCATTCAATGCAAATCCCTTCATCGTTTCACTACTTCCCAAAAACTCATTTAATAATTCCCTATTGGTGTGTATTCTCGGTTAAACTTTACCACTTTTATGCCAAATCCTAGCTAATTGCAACTTGCTATATGTTAGAAGTTATGCATAAATTGAAATTTAGCAACAAACAACTTAATCACCAAATTAAAGTCTAAATTTAGAACCTTTAGTTACCACCCTTTCAATCAAATTTTATGGAAACTACTAAATACTCATCTAGCCATTCTGATTTGACGATGCTGTATGCCACATTAATGGATCAAAAATGTCGTGATGACACTTAAACATGATCAAACTATTCTACATTAAATTCACACATCTCAATGCGCATGCATCGTTTCTTGTAAATTTCCTAGGTGATGACATGTGCTGCCTTATTGGCTTCATTTTCCTTTCCACTTTGCACATAGGAGCACCTTCATGATTAATACAACTTAATAAAAACACAATTAAATGACCACCATTAATTTTGAAATCTTTAACTTGCTTGATTCACAATCTTCGTATTGGATGAACTTGAATAAAGTTGTCACCAATTGTGTGTAAAAATTAATTTGATTTAACATTCCACTTAGGAAAATTCATCCGGTTGCCACCTTGCTTACGATTTCCAAGACTTCGATCTAGGCAACTATGTACCACAACTTCCTCACAGTTTTCTATAAATTCCACACTTTTCTCTAATTCTTCACACTTTTACTTTGCCTTCTTTTTTATTTTGCATTTTCTATTTTGCTAGTGCTTGCTTGCTTCTAAGTCATGGATACTCCAATTTGCTTGACCTGCTCCTGCCGTTAGAATGTTTTCATGGGTTGTATCATGACTCAAAGGCTTGAAAAGGTTTTCTTCATTCGGACTACCAGTTTCACTGTAGCAAACTTGTGCTTAGTCCTTGGGGAACAATATGTGGAATCTAGAGCTTACTACCAGTTTTATTCCGACTTGGCTTCTCGCTTTGTAGCATCGCTCCTAGACATTGGGCTTCCTAATGAAGATGTTCACTTAGTTGCAAATATGATAGTGCGGCCTGAATATTTGGAGAATATGGATACTGTTCTATTTGTTGCACATCCGACCATTGGAATTCCTTCCATGGATGATATTCCTCGGTTCCTAGAACACAGGGAAGTAGTTCCACTCTGACTGTTCTTGACTGACCTCCATACTCCTGAATTTGAAGTTCACTAGGAAATTTCCTACGTAGGGTATTTAGCCCTGATGGACGAGGCATCCCAAATTGATTGAATGGCTACTCTTCTCTGTAGCCCAACTCCCTCTTTTTTTCCTTTTTGATCATTTCTTACAAGAATTTTGATACTTCTATGTATATATGTGATACACACACATATATATATTTAGCTCTGTCGTACATTTTAAAGTGTGTATTTACTGTGTATGGATTTATCATTTTACATTTCATAACACAATGTTACAAATGTTTGAATTAAATCTCATGTGGATGATAAGTTAAGAAAAATTTGCTAATGTGAAGGGCCAAACAGAAAAAAAAAAAACAAGAAAAAAGAAAACAAAAAATAAACCCTACAAAAAGAAAACTAACCCTAACTAACCAAAACTCTAATCTAACAAATGACTAACCCTAACAAAGAAATTTATTTTAAGCTCAATAACTATTTTCATTGTTGTTTTGGTAAGAATTATAGTAGGTTTGTCCTTGAATTCACTGAAATAGATTTCAAATGTCCTATTGTAAAAATGAATTTCTTTAAATTTTCTGCATTTAACAAACATAAATTCAAAGGCGTACTTACCAATAAATTGCCTCATATGTATGAAAATGACCTCATTAAAGGTCAATCACACACACCTTCTCTGATTCATCAATACTCTACCGTCTTTCAGCCTTGGTTCATGGTTTTCCTCTTTACTCAACTCAGTTACATGAATAGCTGTGCCCATTTCTTGATGTTCTCCTTCAATTTTTTTTTCATCCTCAACCCTATCTTCACTTTGAAATTTTTTAGACCAAGCGATATCACAATTTATATGGTTATCACAGAGAGAAAAAGTAAAATCTTGATACTTTGTATCTTGCATAAAATCAGGAAGGTTTCCTTTTTTAGCTTGTGATTTTTTCAGTTTGGAACAAAAAACACGCATCTCCCACTCAATTTTCTCGCTCCTCTTCACTTACGTTTTCCACGTATGAAGAGAATGATGAATCATTGATGTCGTTCCCTCATTTTTGGTGCAATATTTCTAAGTCTTGTCATTCTCGCCTATCTTCCTGCAAATCATTAAGATTTTCTTCATAACAATCACAGTTATCAAACCATTTTGATATATAAGTTAATTTTTTAACATTTTCAATTCCACTAGGTTTATACTCTCTTTTAGGATTCAACATCTTTCTCGTTAACAATCTGCTTCTTCTAGTAGTTAAAACTTCTTCCGTTAATGAAATCACTTTATACATAGCCAAACTTACCCTAGTTAAAAATATTTCACAATCGAGTTCACCGTGATCAGTTGTATCATGAATTCTACACTCGACGACTCTACCAAAGGTGAATAAGCTCAAAGGATGTAATCTCTAGTTAAGAATTTTCTACATTTTTTCATCTTCCATTTTCGAAATACCGACTTGCATTAGACTTTCACCTTACAAGCTACTTTTAAACTCAAAACTAGTAAAGATTCCTAAACAAAACATGGAGAGAATGCTATGAAGAAAAGTGAAGAGCCCTCCTTCTAGTACAAATTCCTATTGATGAAGATGTCACACGTAGGCAATAGTGCAGATAAAATCCTCACAAGAAAACCACGAAGAACCTATCTTTACTTGAAAGACTAAACTAGGGAAACCTAAGGTGTTCGTGTAATAGGAAAAGGTTGACTTAGCTTAATCCCAAGGCTCTGGTAGTCAGGTCTTGACAATACTAGGTTCGCTTCAGGGTATGATGTGATATTGTTGTTAATTTCAAGGGGTCTATGGTTATCTCTAGTTTCATTAAGAATCATAAGCATTAGATACAAGATTTCCAGTTCGATCATAAAATAATCTCATGAAATCAAAATATTTACAATAATATTTCATGACATCAAACAATTTTGCTATCACTTAAGTAGATTTAGCTTTAAGCATTCAACAATTTCATATAAATGAAATATTTTCAATAAATTTCCATTCATTCATCTATTTTTTGGAACTTTTTCAAAAATTTAAACATCTAATCTAAAATAAAGCATCAAAATACTAAAAAATAAAATTTCTCCAATTATTCTCCACGCGTGCCCCAAGATTTAATCAAATCAAAGTAAAATGCTTTATACTTCACTAGATTGCTTCACAGCTAGGTATAAAATGATATGAGCTTTTAAAGAAGGGGGTGTAGTTTGGACACTGAGTAGGTTCTATATGCACCCTTAAACATTGCAACACACAGTCTTGTTCGGTTGAACTAACAAACTAGCTACAAAAATACATGAGATAGGTAGATATCAAATTGGCTTCGAAATTGATTAAGTTCTATGTGCATACAAGTTTTTAGACCAAAATTATTTAGAAAATAGGAAAAAGGAACAAAAATTAGAGAAGTTTTGGCTCTTGCAACATCCAAAAATTCTAAACTTAACTTAAAAAGAAGTATCCCCTGGCCTTTTATAGAAGTAAGACATAGGTAGGATAAGGAAAATACATGAGAGGAAATCCAAGGGACGAATCACATCAAGGCACGTGGAATGTGGTGACTGGTAAGAGAATTGAAAATGAAGTCAATGAAGGTCAACCTCTGTCTGCACGTTGAAGTTCTTCGGGTTTTTCATCTTTTTATTATCAGGGTTCCTTCTTGGAACCAAACAAATCTGCCAAACAAAATGCAGGAAATTCCCATACATACAAAATGATTAGGTGGAATTTATGTTCCTACATTCAAGTTCAAACCCGGTTTGAACATTCCTAGGAATGAGTAATCCTCAAAATGTTTACACTCTTTCGTTGCATGCTTAAAATCCAGAGTCCCAGTTCCTCGGTATATGGTGTCCCTTTGTAATGAACTCTATTCCCACATGAGATTCTAGAGTGTTTTGTTGAACTTGGTAGCACCATCGGATCTTCCTACAACTTTAGTTTTCCTAACTATCCATACCCAAACTCTACATCACAATTTGCTTCCTCCTGCAATCACAATTTCCACCTATTAAAAATCCCTTTAAAAAAAAATAATAATAAAAAAATCTTATGTAAATAAAACCATCATTAATTAATTATCATATAAATCCATCATAAATAACACACCTTCAAGAAAATCATATATTCTTGCATAATTATCTTTTATATTGGGTTACCAAACCATCAAACCTTTTAGATAACCTTCAAATTTTAAAGCTTTGCTTTGCATTGCCACCTGGTACCCGGTATTGAACTTTACCCATGATTTTCCTAGACCTTGGTTTTACCGGAACTTCCATATTCATCGGACCTTGACTTTCAAATAAGAACATTTTGCTTTACCTTTGCATTACCTTTTGTAGTTATAACATTCTCGGTTCCTGGTACTTGATACCCAAAACACTTGAATTATGAAGTACTCTTTTAAAAATATTTCTCTTTGCTTTCTACTTCCGGTGATCTTTCTAACTAGCCAAGATCTACCATAAGCATTATTTTCCACTTGGGGTCCCCAAGTCTTATAGTCTTGGGGCATGTTGTGAGACCACACAATAGATAGAATAATCAAAAGTAGAATATCCTCATGCCTATGTTATAGCTTCCCAACTTGACTGGCTATAGTCACAACACCTTTGGAATAGAAAATATCTGGATATTGATTCTCCAACAAAGTCTCACAACTCCTATCTCTTGAGTTGGAAAATGCTTCCTCTTAAAGATAACTAAACTCACTTAAAACTCAAGGCTTTCCCTCACTATTTTGACAGACTATTGTAGATAGAAAAGCACACTAAAATATAGAGTCTTTGCACAAGAAATAATGCATAGAAGAGAGATAATGAGGCGTCCCAAACAAATGAACTAATGCTTATATTTATACAACAAACTAGTAACAACACTGCCTATAGTTTAGGCATGATATTGACAACATCAAGCATGCATAGCAACATCACTAACATGGCTCGAAAGGTGGCAGATATGTAAACATAGACTCAACTCAAATATCAACAGATCGACCCACTTCTTGATAACAATTAGAGACCAATTTAATTCTCCATGTGATAGAATTTGACTGGCAACTTAAAGTAGTGTTCTAAAGCTAAAAGATACAAAGGTGGCACAGTTTCATCCTCAAGAGAAATAGTCAATAACAAGAGTGTGCCATCAAACTAAAGCATTGACTAAGTCTTACTATATGTGTCGATTCACTCATGAAATGGTATAGACCAAGTCGTTGATATTCTTCATGTCAATACAACTGTTTGATCGATGCAAAACATCATGGTAATATAGTTTACCAAGTCTATGGCTTCCTATTAAAAAGGCGTCGACTTATTCTCACTTATCATAGACTTAATAGTTGTGTTTAGTTTGTAGATCACAAACTATTATTTCATCGACAACACAAGCATAAAGCGGCTCAAGAAAGACACTTATAATTATCACAAAGTTTGGCCTATGACTTGTTCAATAAATCGGCCTCCAAGTTGATTAAGATAATCTACTTTAAAGCTAAATGGGTAAACATTATAATTGTCTGAAAATCATTGCTTTAGATAGTCGATCTAAAAGCAAATAATGTTTAAATATAAATCAATGTATAAATATATATACTTGTATGTATATATATATTATCAAACATATATATATACATATTTACGTATATATATATATATGTATATGTTAGTATATATATTTATATTTATCATATGTCAATAAAGCATGCATATATAATCGATATACAAAAGAATACATCAACATAGAAATCACATTGTTATATTAGTATATCGGTTGTGTATACATATATATATATATTATATATATGCCTCTATGTACATGTATGTGTATGTATACATGTATCGATACATTCGCATGGGCATATCCATTTACTACCATACGTGTGTAAGGATACACATATACATATGGATATATGTATATACATTATATATATAAACATACACATTTGATTCACACACCAAAATCATACACAAGTACTACGGTGTTGATAAGAGACTATGAGTGATATGTCTATATGTATACATATGCATGCCGTGGGTTCTATCAGATAGTTCCATGCTTATAGGAAACTCGTGCATGAGTGTGCATAGGTATGTCTACTTACATACCATCATGTACGCGTTCCTTGGTGCGTATAGTCTATCATTTCCCATGCATGTGTGTACATATACACATACCTCGTATGCTTCATATATCAATTCAAGCATGGTAACAAGAAGGAAATCATAAGCTCATCAGATAATCATCACCCAATAATGCACTCAATAGTAAACTAGACTTTTACTAAAGCAGACATAACAACTAAGGATGACTTACCAACTTCCCACTTATAACTAGACTTAATTATTCTATCGTGGTCTGTGTAAGCTCAGATAGGTTATGCTACTAGTTACCCAATCAAGACCTTCTCCTGAGTGATACTTCCCCTCCACTTGGAGGAATTGAACATGTACCTGCAAACACTAACACATGCACATGACAATCAATTGTTCACAAAATATGCAGTATACATAATACATCTCCAAAGTTAGAATATCAACACAATACTCACCCATTCACATAAATGCATTCCTTCATATAACATTAAATGAGATGGAATTCATTCATAAGGCAGTGATAACAAAGTGCACACACATTTTATTCATCCATTAAATTCACATTACATTCACATTTTATCCTACATAGTAATAGTAAATAGTAATTACACAATTGGGGTGTAACAACAAAGAAGAAGGTAGAAGAACACTTTGATAAAAATAAGTAGAAGTTACATGAGAAATGGGGGTTACCAAAGTAGGAGATAGAAGAATAGAGCACATCCAACCCCAGAGGTATGGAAGATTCCACATTGTCAGCCCACCTACAAAACCCTGCCAAGGGGAGAGTAGTTGACCAAGGAAGAGAAGGCTCACAACTACCCCCAGAAAGGAACCATAAGAAGAAGAAGCTACAAAGGATCTCCTACAAACATGTGTGGAGAAAAATCCTAAAAGGTGGATGGAGAAGGAACATAGAGAAGTCTCCCCACAAGTAGTGGACATAGAAGAAGAAGAAAATGGGGTACTGAAGGACAGTTCCATTCTAGAGACTACAAATATCCTCGAAGTATCCCTACTGGTAGATGAGGACTAGTTGTATAGTTATGTGTTCTGGAAGGAGGTAATGGACATGACACTATAGAAGTAACCAAACATGGTGGGGCCAAACCAAAAAATTACCTGGAGAGGACAATCATTAGATATATGATAGAATCAAATACAACCCTAGAAGATTTGATTGATTGGTTACCGAGCCCTTGAGTACCACATTGAAAAAGAGAAGAAAGAGAGCAAAAAAAGAAGAGGAGAAGTTGAAAGACCTAGCCATTGGAGAATTGGCTTCCATAGTGACACCTCTGCAAAAGAAAAAGATAGTAGAGATTCAAACCAAATAACTATGATCCAAACATATATTGGATAAATTGATGATCGAGAAATTGGAAGTCACTCAAGCAGTACAAAAGGAGATAAAGGAGGACATAGAGAAAGCCTATCAAAAGTTGTGTGAGGAAGAAGAAAAATATAAAGCCACCACTTTAGAACAATCTTCTCCCCCTTTGTAATATGAGACACCTTCTTCATCTACCACATCCTCAGTGTAGTCCATCAAGGACTTTTTGGAAACTCCAAATTCTACTAATAGGATCACATGTGGACACCAAAAGCATATCAACCTTGCACAAGTTTCAGCTGGAGGATATCTTGCAACAAATTGCAAGGGAAGCAATCTTGAAACATCATGTGGAGGGATTCAACCAAATAGAGGAGCTAGTGAATGACATACACAAAAAGTTCCCTCAAATCTAGGGGGACTCATCACAACCTTTACAACGAAGCTGAGGATTTTGATAGATGGGGTAATCAAGGACACCCACTCATAAAAGAAAACACTAAGGCAACAAATTCAAGTTGAGCTTTAGAAGAAAAATATAAATGAGTGAGAGAAGTGTGCTATTGCACACTCTTCCTTAGAATCACAAATCAGTACCTTGAAGAACACAAAAGGAGACCTTAATGCCTTATATTAGTTTTTCCTACAATGGCCAATAGTGATGACCACAACCAAAGCTTAGATGGATCAATTGGAAGTACATATACTCCAAAGAGCAACACCATATGATGCCTTATGAAACATAGAAAAATAGGGTCACCTAATATAAAATGGGGAAAATGGGGGTGATGAACCTATCTTCTTGTTTTCATTAGGAAAAGATATCCCCACAAAGAATTGAATGAAAACCCTGAGGTGAGTCAACTCAATGGGGGAATCTGCTAGTTTCCTTATGATTGAGGATGAGGGTTTCAACCTAAACAAAAATTTTGGGAGAAAAAATAAAAATATTAAACCAACTCAATTATGCTCATTCAAACTTGAAATGTCAATTTAAAGCTCAATACAAATAGAAACAACAAAATTTCTATAGATCTGAGGTCTGAGTGATGTGTACCAATAACCAAAACAAAGTCTCAAAAGGCAGACTAGGACTAATTCGCCTATAGGTGAATGGGTCTTTGATCAAGGATTTCAACCAACTTTTGGGAGCTTCTAATGTCAGTCTATAACTTCTGATTGATCTGGGTTTTAGTGCCAGAAAGTCAAAAATTAGATTTGTAGGTGAAATTCCGTGGCTTGACAAAAAACTTTGACAAATTTTGCAACTTTGACAACTTTTCCAATTTTGCTCTTCAAGATATCTTCAACCCTTCTTCAACAAAAGATTTGCAACACAAACATAAGAGGGATTTTTTTGTTTTGTTTTTGGTGAATGGGGGTTTGCCTTGGTCAAACCCTGTTTGGGTAATTAAACCTTGAATTGAAATAATGAAATTGAAAGGAATGATGAATGAACAAGTGCTATGTTGCATCTCACCAAACCCTTGAATAAACCTTTGGAAGTCTAAAATGTTGATCTTGATCTTACATGAAATGGCTTCAATGGATGTGGATCTTGATACTTGAATGCAGACTTGGATCTTGAAACCTACACCATAATATTAGCTCCAAAAACATGCATGATGCTTGATAACTTTGACATGATGCTTGAGATCTTGAATGCTGCATCAAATTCTTGAGAAATATGCTCTTCAATGCTCTTGACAATAATATTTTCTCACATGAAATTTCACCTCTTGCTAGATGTTTTGAATTGATAAAATAACCTTGCTTTTAAATAGACAATTTTCTAATTTCCAAAAAATTAAACATCACAAGCCAACATTTTAATATGAATTTGGGATCATGAAAATAATGCCAAAAAAATATTTAAAATTTGAATTTACAACTTAAAGGGGACCCATTCGTCCATGGGTGAATGGGTCCTGACCTAAGTTATCATGATTTTTGAATTTCAGGGTGTTTTAATAATGATAAATGCATTAATTAAATCACACTTCCCCCTTCAAAAATTGCAATTAATTAGGCTTGTAAATACAAAATTTAGGAAATTAGAGGCGTAATTAAGTCCATTTAAATTCAGGGGACCCAAACAAAGTGTGAAAATGTAAAAGAGTACATTTTTCTACACTACACCTTGTAAGACACAAATGGGCAATCTAGGGTACAGATAGAGGTACTCCATGCACAATTCCAATAGCTCTAAGATCAAAGAGATTGAGTTCAAAATAGATTCCACCAAGTCTGTGAGGTTTTCAATTTAAGACTAGCTCATATCATTGGAGTCCTCTAAGAAGAAAAATAGTTAGCCCACAAGATACATATACCTAAAACACTTCTAGAGGCATAGAAGTTCCTATTATAGACCCAAGTGTAGACCCAACAACTACATTTGGCCAGGAACCAATGGGATAACACTTTTTCCAACATAAAAGAGATCTATAAGGATATTCTTCTAGCACAGTAGTGTTGACTTGAGGAAAAGTCAACATTTTGAAAGGAGGAATGATGTTAAATAGATAGAGTAATAATACAAAACAATATAGGCACCGACATGAAAAATATATCACATCTTTCCGCAAAGAGCTTGCAGAGCCTAAGATTGTAAAGATACCTTCTAGACTAGGAGTAGCAAGCATAGATGGGTCACATCCCATACCATAGATATATGTATAGGGAAAGATATGAATGACAATATATGAGAGATATAAGTAAGATACTTAAGAGAGAAAGAACAGATGAATGTATGTAAGGACTGTGTATGAAATTATATATCTAATATATAAAGATTATATGTAAGAAATGAAAGATAGGTAGAGTATAGGGGGAAATATATATTGTACCCTTTTGAACATGATGAATATAATTTTCTTACCAAAATTTTATCTATTTGATGTTATCTATCAATCTATAAATATATTTTTAGTTCTTCTTATGTCTAAATCAATTGGTTTAC
>VDFB02139993.1:0-46146 GCA_007258455.2 Sequoia sempervirens | reverse complement strand
CCCCCACCACCACCCCTAGGATCCAACAAGGATCATTTGCGAGCACATATCTTTGATAATATTACATCCATAGAAGAAAAAATTAACGTAATTCAAAATGAAGTATTCATTTCATCCCACCCGATGCATTTTGTAACTTTGATCCAAAATGTTGTAATTGTTGTCAGGTCCATTGATGTGGAATTAGATAGCCATCAAGTATGGAGAGAGGAGAGGCGACAACATTATTCCAATGGTCTCTCCTATAGGGATATCCTTGACCTCAAAATCACAAAAGCCCATTTAGCTCCCTATTTTATTGACCCCATTAACAATCAACTGATTCCCGCAAACAAAAAAAAATCTATTAGGTGGTGTAAACATCCACAAATGATAGCCAATTTTTGGGATTGGCGGTGGATGGTATTTGATCATCCACCACATGCTAATTGTGAGGTTCCACTCTATTTTTAGCATAAATTATATAAATTTTTTGTGTTGGGTAGGAAACCCAATTATTTTGATTTCAAAGCATTTTAGGGTGTTGGTGGTAGCATGCCACAATAGAGGTTAGGGGCACAGGTTGATCCCCAACAACTTGTTCCTACTCAACCTCTTTTCAACCCTCCTTTTGTTGCCATTCTTGTACCCATCTAGTGTTGTGCGATGGTGTCCACACTAGGAGCATTGAGTGAACTTTTGACAAATCTCAATGAGCAAACTTTCGAGATGGTAGTTGGGGTTAGTGGGCAAGACCATGGAGGAGTTGACGATGGAGTTGGTCCTAGTTCCACTCCACCTGTGTTGTCACCTCATTTGTGTATGAGTTGTAATCAAATATGTTATGGACCTAATTAGGCTACATCCTCTTCAGCTACACGCAAAGCAATTGAAGATATCAGTTCATTTGTTGATTTTCTATGTGTTGATGATCACCCTATAGATCATCTAACACATGTACATATGTTGAATTTATAACAATTTCAAGCACGTGTTTTTTATGACCACCTATGCAAGTCGGCCACCCATTTGGGGTATTTTGGTTGATTTTTTAAATATATATTAAATAATTTTAACTTAATTTTAATTTGTAATTCAGTCTTGAACATGTGATCTATATTTATGCTGGTTTAGGGAAGTCATCTGACTTCCATGTTGGATCCACCATAGGGTGTTTCGAGCGCTCCTCCATTGTTGAGTGTCTTGTATGAGCCACTCATATGTATATTTTTTTAAAAAGCTATACTTATAATTTTGTATTTTGAATTCACAATATCAAATGTGCATGTACTTATATTAAAAATATATGTGTATGTAGGTTGACATGACCATGAGGATGGGTATTGCACACCCAATTGATCCAAGCCAATTTGAGGAGTCAGTTGCATTTCAGGTTGTTTGAAAAAAAATATATGTGTGCATAATTTGTAGGTCTTTTAAATAGATTAAAACAAAAATTGGGTACACAAGTGAATATATATGTTTTAACCTAATTTATACGTGCATGTGCTTTATTTGACCTTGTAGGGCCTTGTTGGTGACATTTTTCACCTTGATGATGCCATACCACCTACAACAACACATTAATAGTAGGATGACGAAGGAGATGAGCAGCCTCATATGGTAATTTTTAAAATTTTAATTATATTAAAGTAAATTATATTATACATTATGAATGACTTAAAGTAAATTTCAATTGAATATATGTTCATGTGTTAAATTCTTTTTCTTCTATAGTATGAGGTAGATCCTATAACAAAGCATGTAGAGGAGGTCGTCACAGGAGATGAGCAGCCTTATACGGTAATTTTTAAATTTTTATGATTTTATAAATTAAATTGAATTAAATCATTTTTTAACATTTTAAATCTGATTTCAAGTTTCTTTCTCTTGTATAGACTGATTAAAATCATCTTAGTTTGTGTGGAGCGAAGAGGTCTCTTGATTATAGGGATGATAAGAGTTAGATATATATGTTTTAGTACATTTCATGTTTTAGTACATTCCATGGACTCTATATATGTTTCAGTACATTACATGTACTCTTTATACATGTTTTAGTATTTCAGTATTTCATGGACTCTATATGTACCAGTTTTAGTATTTCGGTATAATTTCATGGACTAGATCTATATATATGTTGAGTATTTTCATGGACTTTATATATTGTTTCATGGAATTTATAATTAATTTCAATATTTTATAGACTACTATTGTTAAATAGTAATTTACATATGTACATTTATGCATTTTAACTTGAACAAACTAGTTATCCTCATGAGACAATATTTTATCATAAATTTTCATACATTATAATTTAGGAGTTAAAAAATAATTTAACATTTATGTTATCTAAGACATTAATAGGACATTAAATGATATAAATAATAACAAATGTGAAATTAAATTTGAAATTAATATGATATTTAAATATTTGTAGATTACATTTGATTCATAGTCAAGACATTAATAAGACATTAATGTGAAATTAAACAAATGTGAAATTATATGACATACAAATATTTGTACTTTACATTTGATTCATAGTCAAGACATTAATAGGACACTAATGTAAAATTATATAAATTTGAAATTAATATGAACTTAAAAGGATATTTCAATATTTGTACTTTTCATTTGATTCATAGTTAAGACATTAACAAGACATTAATGTGAAATTAAAGTTGAAATTAATAGGACGTTAAAATATGTGTACTTTACATTTGATTCATAGTCAAGACATTAATAGGACATTAATGTGAAATTATAGGACATTCAAATAATTGTAATTTACATTTGATTGAATAGTCAAGACATCGATGTGAAATTATATAAATGTCATTTAAATTAATATAAAATTAAAGCTGAAATTAATAGGACATTCACATATCTGTACTTTACAATTGATCATAGTCAAGACATTTAGTAGTATTAGAATTTAGGACTCATCATAACAATCACATACTATACCAAAACAGTGTCAATGTTAATATAATTTATGTCCTAATAGGATGTCTTAAGGGGATCGAAGTTCTCAAAAATTGCTTAAGGGGATCAAAGAATTCAAAGTATGTCTCATGTTCAATCACATTAGATAGATATAAATAAGAATATACGAATTAAGGGGTCCTAGGAAAAATGATGGCTTAAGGGGTCCTCGTATGATGTCTTAAGGGGTCCTAATAGGATGTCTTAAGGGGATCAAATAAGTTCTCAAAATTTGCTTAAGGGGATCAAAGAATTCAAAGTATGTCTCATGTTCAATCACATTAGATAGATATAATTAGGATATATGAATTAAGGAGACATAGGAAAAATGATGGCTTATGGGGTCCTTGTAGGATGTCTTAAGGGGTCCTAATAGGATGTCTTGAGAGGATCAAATAATTTACCAAAATTTTCTTAAGGGGATCAAAGAATTCAAAGTATGTCTCATGTTTAATCACAATTGATATAATTAATTAACATATATATGAATTAAGGGGTCCTAGGAGAAATGATGGCTTAAGGGGTCCTCGTAGGATGGCTTAAGGGGTCCAAATAGGATGGCTTCAGGGGACAAAATTTGGTGAAGTTCCCCAAGACAACCATATTTAAT
This sequence comes from Sequoia sempervirens, assembly GCA_007258455.2. Taxonomy (NCBI): domain Eukaryota; kingdom Viridiplantae; phylum Streptophyta; class Pinopsida; order Cupressales; family Cupressaceae; genus Sequoia; species Sequoia sempervirens. The sequence goes on along the minus strand of VDFB02139993.1, from coordinate 42,569 downwards.
AGTAATATACATGATAAAGTGATTCTTCTAGATTAAATTTTAAGTTTTAAAGTAGGAAAACATGCACATAACGAACAAAATATATCAAATATCGATTTTTATATATAAGTGTAGAGTAATTGTGTATATACATATACAAATCTAGCATATATTCCAACTCAAAATAATATTTACAAAATGTGGTTGACATCTCAAGAAAATCTAAAACTTGTGGCGAATCATCAAAATGTACCCTCTTCACACCACCTAATATCGAAATGACAATAAATCAATTTTAACTATTTGTGTAAGAAATATCAATATATCATCAAAATATGTATTTAAATATATAAAACTATATATATACTTACCTGAATTTATAAGTATTCCATGTTTTAGGTAAAATCCGTATCCTCTCTTTTTGTGTCAAAGTATGTGATGAATGTGATGATGGATTAAGGATACAAAAGGACAATCAATCAATTTTAACTATTTGCATAAGCAATATCAATATATCATCAAATCATGTATTTAAATATATACAACTATATATATACTTACCTGCATTTACAAGTATTCCATGTTGTGGGTTGAATATGCATCCTCTCTTTTTTGTCTCAAAGTATGTGATGAATATGATGATGGACAAGGATACAAAAGGATAATAAATCAATTGTAACTATTTACATAAGCAATATCAATATATCATTAAAACATGTATTTAAATATATAAAACTATATATATATACCTATATTTACTTATTCCATTGTACCATCTGCATCCTCTCTTTTTTGCAATCCATCTATGATTGTCTCATGCTCTTTCATAGAGATTGTCTATAGCTCTTTATTTGCAAGTCTTACATGATGCCTCACTAGTTTTATATTTGTTGCCGCCACCAAATGTGAGTAGTGTATAATCTTCTTATGTGTTTCATAATATTCAAATGTAGTCAAACCATTCTTCCTTGTTAGGTATTTTCATAGACAAGTGTCAACAACCACCACTAAACCTATTGGATAATGATAGCCATAATCATCTTCTTGAGGTGATGTTAACTTATGTTTAGTCTCCACACATCAAGCCAACCAATATTCTATTTCCTCTTCATTCTCCTCAGGTGCAACAACAACATACACATGTCCTACAAATATATTTAAATCAATAACTTGTGTAACATATAATTTGATTAGTTTGCATACATGCATTCATATATATAATTAAATATATTAAAAAATAGTAATAAAATGAAATAAATTGAATTAAATTACCTTCTTGTACAAGGTCTGAAACACAATCATAGTCATCTGATGCAAACACTTGATCATTATCTTCAATTATTGTTTCATATTGATTGTGTGTTTGTGCGGGTGTAAACGATATTTGCTTCCACTCTTCAACCCATTTTGTATTCCCACATGCTTCCCAATCTCCTAAAATACAAAACCAACAAAAACATGCAATCTCCCTTGTCCAAATAGTCTATGTGATTGCATTTGAACTCTTAAATGAATACCATTTAGTAGATCTACTGATTGTCTCACAATCAAGTCTAGATAGAATGTTATCTTCTTCAACAAACCAAAATAATCATCGAACTATAGAGTACTCACTTGGTCCTATAGATAAATTTGTATTGCACCAATCCACAATCACATGCACATCTTTAAATTTTACTGTATCCTCAAATTTCAATTGCTCTTGAGCAAGAATTCTTTTAACATCCATCATGTTCTCCTTTACTATGCCTAGCTTAAAAAAAACTCCACATATGTTGGAAATTATGTTCCTTGTGAACCCTACTTAACGAATAGAACATTCGAGCATTCTTGAGCCGTCTAATACAATTATTTGACCACATGAAATGTTTTGTCATCTAAATTCATCTTTCTCTTAAATTTGTATAAAATATATTGAAACAATATTGAACAAATTATGACGAGTGTAAATAGTTTTTGCTCAAATAGAAATGATACTCCCTCAAGATTTTTCTATCATCCTCTATGCTATCATTTGCATGCTTGTATACAATATGAACAAACATAGGCATCTGCACTGAATTGTAATATTGTGATTGGATTTCCATTTGTGGAGCAAGAGTATAGTTTTTTGCAAAATCAACCATTGATAGTATAGTTCCAACTCGAAATGTGTTTCTACCTGTGCAAAAATATCCGTTAAGCCATCAAGCATGTTGAGAGTGCTTGACATATTTTGGTACAATCTTACTCTTAAATTTTGATATGAATGCATGTATACTAATTTTTTATGTGATTAAATCGCAATGCTTTCCAACTTTTCCATTTTTTAAAGAATACTCAACATTCTTAAATCTTTTAACATCCATTAATTGTTGTCCAAAATCATTTTCAACACTTTCATGCATACAAACTCCTAAGAATGAAAGATTGCCACAACTAGCACATTGTCCAAAAATACATGAACTTAAATAAAATAATTGCCCATTAGATCTTTCACAAAACAAACCTACCATAAACTCCTTGATTGTTTCATATGGCATATTAATACCACATTCTTGCATAATCATGTTAGTATATAAAGTACAACGTATATAACAAAAAACATCATAGTAATAATGAAACTGCACATGCATTTTACAACAAGAGATTCATTGCTTATTAATTTTGACATACCAAGGTTTACATTTTTCAAAAGATATTTGACTTACGCTAATATTACTAGGAAACACTGAATCATCACAAAATTTTCTATAGAACTTGATTTGATTTGTGTCGAATAGGTGTTTTGGATGAGAATCATGAATTTTTGATCCCACTCTTAATTTCAAAACATCTCTAACATTAGATGATACCCTAGTATTATCATGCCAATATTTTTCAACCAAAGATTTGAGTTCAATATTCAATTTCATGTCAGATCTTGGAAGTCAACCACTAAAACTCCAACATAGTTGATTGGATCATTTTCTATACTTTCTCTTCTCTTTGCCACTTTTACCAATGTTTTAGGATGTATTTTTAGAATTCCACTAATATTGCTTAACATTCTTTTGTCCAAAGTTGTTTTATTAACTATAACAATTGTTATAGCTCACTGTGTTGCATTCTTATCTTTAGATTGACTCTTCTTTCCAATAAACTCAATGACACTAACAACAATACATATAACATATTTAAGTGATTCATCTTTTCTTTTTGGTTTCACAAAAATGCCCAACTTTTTCATTACTTTTTTATTTTCCACATTCTCATCAATTGCATCATGATTTGACATTGAAAATAGTTTTTTTGATAAAAAAATGCTTGTATAATCTATTCGCATATGTTCTTATTTGTTTCCAAAAAATCTTACCAGGAAGATTATCCAAAATAGTACTTTCAATTTTTTTTAAAATATTTTCATTTTCAACAACACTTTCATTTTCATTTTCAATAACAAAAGGATTTTCATTTTCATTTTCAACAACAAAAGGATTTTCATTTTCATTTTAAATGAAAAAAGGATTTTCATTTTCATTTTTATTTTCAACAATAAAAGGATTTTCATTTTCTACTAGTTCTTTATGAATAGAATCAATCTCAACATTGTTATATCCAACTTCTAAATCATTTACAATCACATTTATGGTATCATTCAAATGTGGATTTAAAGACATACCTAGATTTGTGCCTATTGTCACATTCTCCATAGAATTGAAAGGTAGATTTGAAGACATACTAGGATTAATTTCTATAATTGTATTATCTTTCACATTCACCTTTTGCAAATTTGCATCATCTACATCCATGGTCTCTTCAATGTTTTTATCTTCAATAGTCATGGAACTAGATGCTTCAACATTATTCATTGTTTGAATTCTCATTCTTCTATCTTTTTGTATTTTTACCTCCTCTCTCTTCTTTTGAATTTCTTCAGGGGTCAATAACTTCCTATCTTTCCTCTTTTGATGATGTTGTGATCCCATGATTATAAAATTTAGAAGTATAAATGAATTTCAATAGTAAAAGTTTAGTTTTTATTCCTCCTTCAAATGAGTGGAAAATAAACATAATTCCACTCAAAAACTATCCCAATATTGCCTCATTTTGAAATTAAAATCAAATTGCAAGTTCAAGAGCCTGTAGAGGACAAGATTTGATAAAAGAATGTAGAATTAGTCATGTTGTTGGATGTACATTGTCAAGTTGCAGAATTAATAGTATTTTTTTAGCAGCAATTTTTTTTAAAAAGGTAAAAAAGGAACGAGATCCCATAGTGAATGGGTTCCCGTTCTTTTTTCCAACGTTTGAAATATTAAATAAAGTAAATAGGATTTTGTTTAGGAAACAAGATCCCATTCCTAAAGTGGTATCCTGTTTCTTAAAATTTCACTTGTAGGTTGGGTTTGTGCTTTGGTTTTTAGTTCAGGAAAAAGGCTTGGGGACCTGAACCTAAGCTTTAAACTTGCTTTGACTTGTAACTTAAAGGTCATGTCAGTGATCCCACAATACTGGTTTACAATTTTTGGCCAAACTGGACATTGAACTAATTTTTTTAATTAAATCTTCACTTTCGTGCACCTATAGCGGCTAAATTGTGAGGAATTTGAAGATGATGCAAACTAGTGATTTGTGACATTTTGTCTATAGATTCTAAATATATTTTTTCAATTTTTTTTTTAATCATTGCACTTCTTTTTCCATCTCCTTCGAAAACTAGTTTTTAATAGTAAACACCATTTTTAAAGAGTGACATTACTGGCTAACACATAACTTTTTCTATGAAGGATAAAATTCTAATTTTTTCGAATTTAGATTTGTATCTATGATATCTAGTGCATGGAATTGGTTTCATAGTATTTCATTGAATATATATATTTTTAATTAATTTTCAAAGTCAATCTAGTTACAATTTAGACATGATTTACTGGCTAAAACATAACTTTTTTTATATGTATCAAAATTCAATTTATTTATTTTTGTTGGATCAAGGACATCAATATATAGTGCATCTATATTTTTCAGATTCTTTTTTTAATAATCTGCTATTTTTCCACATGTGTAGAACAAAGAGCTTGATTTTCAGTGAAAAACCTACATTTACAAGAAATAAAAAAAAATATAATAATCAAATTAAATATATTTAAAATTATACTTTTTGGGAAGCTTACAATGAGGAATACATACTTGCAAAAAATAAATTTTAAATAAATTCATTTGATTCCCCAAAAGGTAAATCAAAAGCGATTTTTTATCAACATTTTGATAGGTGTAAAGGAGACTCCATTATAGGTATGGTTTAAAACTAGCAGAGTTCTATCTAAGGTGGTTTGTCAAACCCTTTGCAATTGGAATCCTTTAAATGGAACTTTTCAAGGCTTAAATCATTATATTTTCTAAAAATACGCGATTTCAACAAAAATCTAAATGTCCCAAAAAGTGTAAACCACTGATTTTGGACATATGTCTGAAGTTGTTTTTTTGTAGAATTTTTTGACAAAACTAAAACCCATTATAGATGAAATTGTGAAGATTCCAAATATGTAATTTTATACAATTGGATTATTTTTTATTTTTCAAATATTTTTTGATGAAACTAGTCCATAAACTTGAAATATTAGGGTTTTTTAGTATTATAATAACTTTTTACTAAAATAATTTTTTGAAAAATGAATCATATGTGCACATTCTTCAGACAATTCTTTCCAATTTGGAAAAAATAAAATAAAAAAATGATAAGTTTAGATTATCTTATGTGTGACGTACATGGGGATTTTTCAAAACAACAATTGTGGCCGATAAAAAATTAACAAAAAAATAATAAAAAAATGTCATGCACATTCTTTAGTGTGTTAAAAATCTATTCCCAAAAGGATTCAAAAACATAGAATTATTTAGGTCAAAATATGGATGGCGTACGCGTGCATGGCATGGTAAAAAAAGACTTTTAAACAATGGTTTTTAGACATGCCTATTGAAAATAAATTTGTATCAATTGGGTATTAAAATAAATTTGTGTTTGGAAATTAGACTCAGAGTACTACATTTCATATTACTGACTTTTTTTAAGATTCAATTTCTAAGTGCTTCAAATTTTTAGATCAAATGATATAGATTTTGGAAATTAAGGAAAACACTTCCACTTTTTTACCAAAAAATGGACTCAACTTCTTGCACACACCCATTTGCCGAGTGAGTCTGATAAATTCTATGGAAGCAACAACTCAAGCAAGGGCCACTTGAGGTACTACTGAACCACTTTAGTTTTTGTTGATTATATTAGATAATGCATTGTTAAATTCAATTGATAGTCTTCAGTTATATGTTTATGAATGCACACGTTGTAATTTATGAATCAAATTTTGTAGTTTAATGTTTGGTTTCATACTATGGAGGAATTAGCTAGGCTAGGGCACTACAGTTTTAATAGTTAATAGTTACAGTCTTAAGCATTAAGTATGCGCAGTAGAAGGTAGATGTTTACATTCTTTTCCCCTATTTTATGAATTAACAACTTATTTCAATTTCTAGCTTTTACTGTATTAGCACGTGTATATTTTCCTATACTCCATTGATGTAGGATGTGTTTAGAATATGTGAATACATATATTTTTCCAGCACTATCTAAAGCCTTATGACTCCCTGGTTGATAATTTAATGCAACCTTCTTATGAATAATTGATTGTTTAGTTAAGGATCCTCAGGTCCTTTGAGCCATGTGCATACTTTGTATCACTAATTTACTTAGAAATTAGAGTGAGCCCACAATTTGGTAGGTGGAAATTGTAATTTCACTAACTGTAAAGTTCCATAATAATAATAATGTGTTGGAGAGATGTCATAATTGAGTTATTTTGGGGGTATTTATGTAAAATCACTCAGTTTATAAAATGCCATCATAGCATGTACTCATCTTTTGAGGGGCTTGCACATGGTCATTTTATAATCATGAACTACAATAAATTTTCATCTTGAGGGGGCTTTGTTCATAGGATTCTAGTATTTTTACACAATGACATAATAAAGGGATGGGAGTGTAGACAAATGACATGCTTATTATGATCCTAACCTCCATCTTAATTAAATCTCACATAAGTTACATTTGGATCCTTTAGTTATTGTCATAACTTCTTGCTTATGGATTGAAACGTCTTGATTCACATCTCTTCACATCTCTTCACATCTTAGATTGAGATCTTAACGTAAATGATCTTGAATTTTATGTTTGATTCACATTGAATCACATCTAAAATTGAGACCCATTCAATATGGTTAATGTTCCCAAATCTTCATGGTTTTTTCTCTTGTGGATCAATTTTAGTCACAATTCAATATTGACAGTGAGCTACATAATCAACTTCCAGATTCATCCATCATTCTCTCTTTGGGATTGAGTTTTTCCCTAAGGGTCTTCTCTTATATTTTGGGGGAATTCTATCATTTTATATGGGCACCTAATTATACCTGGTTATCAAGACTCATTTCATCTTTCACATTTCTCCTAAGTTGCACTTAGTAGGGGGTTATTGGTGTAATTATTAAATTACACCTCATTATTTAAGTTTACTTGGGTAATTTATTTTTATTACTTCATAGGACAGGATATTTAAGTATGTTTCATTTCCTTCTTCAATGGGATTCTACTTTTTTCCCTTATCCTCTTATATTTGAAAACTTATTTAAAACAATCCCTTATTTTTTGGTTTTAAGACTCTTCCTCATCCTCATCAAATTTAGAATATTGAGGCTATATATTAGCTCTTTCCTTCTATAGAGTAGTCAATTTTATATTAATCTCTTTATATTCTTAATATTGGATCATAGTTGATAGTTGCATCTTACTTTTGTAATCTTTTATAGTCACCTAGATTTAGGCTCGTGTTTGGATTTTTATTAAATCCTACAATACTCTTGAAATGACTTAAGAGATGAAGACAAATAAGGGTTCTTGGTTTTTTCTTTTGTAGGCCCATGCCCTCATATATCTTTCTTTTATTCTTCTTTCTTCATCTAAGTGCATATGACAAAACTCATGAATTAAACCTTAGAACTAATATGGTGATTCCTCAAGGGTTTCTATTTATCCACCCAATGTAAGATGACTCAATTTCGATACAATCACATACCTCTTTTATTTTTAACCACTTTACCTTGATGAACATATTTTGTAAACTGGCGTATCATATATAAGGAACACTCTCATTTGTTTAATCCAAGGTCTATCAAATGAAATATAAATTTTGTCTTAAGTAGGAATGATATAATAAAGCACACACCTCCTTGAGATCCATGTTTATAATGGCAAGCTAATATAACCCAAAGTATAAATAAGAATTTCATTAGTTATCTTTAAAGAAACTAATGAATGTGCATAATTATGTCAATATAGATGGAGATTATATAATACATACATTAAACTAATTAGCAAGATCAACAAGGTCACTATTACATTTAGAAGGTTGAAGCATAATACTTTGTCTTAATAGTGGTTCATATGTTGATTTACCAATTTATGCAAAATAGCGCGTGTCCCAATTTGGGGACACAAGGGAGAATAGATTAAGTTAATTGTAGAGGACTCTATCAACATGCATATGTGTGTCACTTAAATAATTTATATAGTAACATTTTCCTTCCAAGTCACATGCATTGATTTTATGGCTAAACTTTACCTTCATTTCATATTTTAAGGATCAAATGAGGTCAAATAAATGCAAAATTTTATACATTCATAGCTCTCATTGTTAGCTTTCATAAAAATATTATTTCTATTATATTTTATTTAACTATATATTTTTAAATTTATAATCAATAACTTAATACATTATAGAAAATAATGACCTCTAGTTGAGAAACTAGGAAAAATAACAACCTATGTTAAGAAAATCTCAAGAAATATATTACTCTCCATTGATATTCTTGTTTCAGTGGAAAAATGAATCAATTCAAAAATATGTTTAAAGTAAGACACATTATGAAATAATGTAAGTCTTAATTTTAGTTATTACCAATTAAAAATAAAATAAAAAATATCCATGCACTATATATTATAGCTGATATTTATGTCCAAGAAATCATGAAAATATTTTATTTGTAGTTCATGTTATCACTATGATAAAATGTTACTCAATAAAAATAATAAAAAATATATTAAAAATAAATAAAATATGATAGAGATATTTTTTTATGCAATTAAAAAAATAAATAGAATCTACATAGAAAATATTACTAATCATTAGCATACATCATCTTTTAATTCTTAACACTTTTTTCATAAAAATGATAGAATGTGATGGATGTTAACAAAACCTAATTTTAGTGGCCTTAAAATGCAAAAAAGTGGGACACTATTTTGTTGTTAGAACTACTTCTATCATGATCATAAATAATTATGTATTGAACCACACACATATAGTGGCCCATAATTATTATTGTGAGGAATCTCCTGACATAAAATGAAATCAACGGTGGATCATGAGAAGAAGAAGCAACTTTATCATGTGACATACCCATAAAGTGATCATCATATAAATCAATATCCAACTCATAAATCTATACTCATATGCTTCATCACTATGCTCAAGAATCTCATCACTGGCCATTTGCTCATATCTCTTAAGATAATCCTCATGCAAATGTACACTAAATTAGCTTAGTCATGAGAGAAAAAGGATTATAAATCTTTATATTTTGGTTAGAAGTATTCAAAGAAGAATTTCCCCCACCATTTATACCCTCCACACATATCACATTATCATCAATCAAGTCTTGCACCTTATGATTCAGTGTCATACATCACTATTGATTATGCCCATTATTTATGATATTAACAAAAGGCATGCTTATGCCCATTATTTATGATGCTTAAAAAAGGCATGCTCATTACACCCCTTACGGAGCCACTTGGATGGATTCAATGGATAAACATGAGGGAGAGTAATCAAGTTAGTATGCAATTGACTTTGGAACACATTATCTAAAGACTTGTCTAATTTTTTAAACTAACTAAAATTTTGAGGCTTGAATCCAGAATAAGTATTAGCCACAAAATGGGCGTTAGGATTATTCTCTTTCCACTATACAATTGAAAATTAGTTTACTTTTGGAACTTTGAAGGGTAGGAAGACATGGAGAGCATTTGAGAAGAACCATATTTGAGTACATTTGAGGCCAATAATTTTATTTTTATACATAAATACACAAGTGGATTATAACTATTCAAATATACATTGTCATGGATTGGTTTTCTCAAGACCTTAAAAATCACAATTTATAACTCATCATCGAGAAATTGACATTATATCTAGCACATAGATATTGAAATCTAATAACATAATCACAAGTTCTTTCATTGGATCCTCGTGTACACTCAAATAAATATAAAATTGTAGCTTTAAACCCACATTCACTCAAAAATGATGAAGAAAATTACTGGTTATCTAAAAATGGGAATGAATGGACCTATAAGGATGTGAAATGGACCATTCTATAACATTATCTCTCAACATAAGTAGAAATAATTTGGCTAACCTATTTTTATATACATAATATAAATATATAATTGGGAAAGATCTCAATTATGTATTCAAGCTGACCTTTCCATTATACATCTCAAATCACGATGCTATAAATTGAGTTGGTAATAGATAAGTAAATATCCCAAAGGCAAGAGGAGTATGTTGTGCTTCGATATATCCCTCTTGATCAATTTCACTAGGCATATTATCACTTTTATGCTCTACTTTATGAAGCTTTTGAATGAATACATCAAGGGTAGAAGTAGGGATAGTAGTGGTGGGAAGATGCAAGACAATTCATAGAATATAAAGACAAGGAGGAATATGTGAAGAGTATAGGACTCAAATAAAGTGAGCTATAATAATGACACCAGTGGAAGGAATATAATGAGTGGTGAAAATGCTAGATGGAAAAGATGTGTATGACACTAGTAGAGTGGGATGAAGGTTTAATACTAGTGACATACCTTCTCCTCGTGTTCGCCCCTTTGGCACTATGACTAGTTCTCACCTTGTTAGTATTTCACCTACTTCTTACATTTGCCCTACTATTTCAAAGAGCCCAAAGAGCTAATGCTAGTGCCAATGCCTTGCACTACCTCTAAAGCATATGCATTATCAATTAATAAACTAAACAACATCCATCAATTATGTGGGATGAGAAGTACTAGATAAATTAAATTATGCAATAATAATAATGTCTTTCTTATCCATTTGGTCCAAGTGTGCCTCATGTGATCAAAGTTTACTTATTCCCTAATAAGATTAGTGTTATATTAGTAATATTTTTAACCATTTCATTCTCAACTTGACTCTTAGCCTTGAAAGGTTGAGACAAAGACGTCTTTTGAAAGGGAGAGTAGGGCGATGCTTATACATTGACATAAGCTAAATACATAAACCTTAAAAGAATAATAAAAGATGAAATAAGGGAATGCACTAATATAAAACTAAAAAAATATTAATTTTTAAATATCAATGAAATAAAAAATCATAAGTAAAACCCTTAGGCTAAGACCTTAGGGTTGTAAGATAAGTTGGGTTTACCAATAAATATCACACACTACATAAAAAATAAAACACTGCAATAAATCACAAAGTGATAAAAAAAATCCCAGAATAAAACACTAGGATAGTAACAAGCACTAATTATGCTTTTCAAAATGATGAGAGGAATTAAGGACTAAACTCTAAAAGTGGTAGTAAGGTTATTTGTTGTACACTATTCTTTGTGATCATAAAATCTACTTGAGGATCAAATATGTGACTAGGAAGCTTTGATAAACAAACAAAAATACTATTCTTTACTGGAGGATGAATCCACACTCACGAAATGAACCTCTCTAATGGATTCAATTTGTGTTTGCAAAAATGAATTGAGTGCTTTTAGATGCTTGGAATCTATTCACCTTATTTTTTGAACTTAGGTTTGTAAGAAAGGGCAATGTTGAAAATATCTTAATGAGTTTGTTAGGCAAAGATCTTCTCCCTTCAAACCCTTATTTCTAATTGAACAATTTTGACACAAGAATAAAAAACAACAAACAATCATGTAGTATGTTCTAATCTATTACAAATGAAAAGCAAATTAAGGTTTGCCCTTTTATATATATAACACCCTAACATAAAAGTTCACACATTTCATCCTCAAATTGACAAGTGATGACTAGTAGGTAGGAAGGAAGTTAGCTTAGGCCCAAATTTAAAATTATTATTATTATTTTTAGATCATTATTATGGTCAAATAATTGATTTAAATAAAATAATAGATAAATTAAAAATTAAAACATATTTCTAAAATTATATACACATAAAATAGATTAAATTCAAATTATTTATCATTAATTTATTGATATATACCATTTATCATTATTTAACATTTTTACATATAAAACTATCACTACATTGCCCTCATGCTAAATATTAAAATCTATTGAAAATAAATAAATTAAACATTCACATAATAAACAAAATTTCCACATATAAAACAACGAGAGGAAAATTCATCATTGCATTCTCTTACTACATACCAAACATTTCCAAATATGATGTGCAAGAGGAAATCAACATTAAACAATAAACAATAAATAGAATTTACACAAAGAAAACTAATTCATAACAGACTAAATTTGACAGTCGACCTGCCTGTCATGCAAAACTTTGTGACGGTTACCCATTCAAAGTTGCTCATTAAAGTTTAAGCATTCTTTATTAAAAAAAAAAAACATTATATACGACTATACAATTTTAGAAATTTTGACGGCCGCCTTTCCTGCACTAAAGTCGGAATTTTAGATTTAAAAAACACAAATACGGCCATACGACCATCAAATTTAATCCGCTAACTCTGGAAAGCATTCCCATATAGGAAACCATGTACCCAAAAATGTTTAAAAATCTTCTCCCTGTTTTTACCGTATTTCCTAACAACGGAAACCAAGAAAACGACGAGAGGGAGAAGGTGAATACCCGTGGCCTCACCACGAGGAAAATGCGTGGGAACGAGGTGATCACATTTTTACTTTTTACTCTCGCTCTTACTGCCCGATAAGAAGGGGTTTTGAGGACAACGATGGAGCATCGAATGACAAATGAGCAGAAGAAGAAATTTATAAGGGAGCGATATATGCACAAACTCATTGCAGCAGAGGGATACATACAGAGAGCAGGGGGCGGGAGATATACAGTGAATGAGAGGATAGAGAAGAAATAAGGGAAATATGTCGGGGAGATATTTGCAATATTCACCGGCACAAGGGGGTCCCTCACACTCCCCCTCTACGCATTTCAATCTGAACCCCATGGCAATGCGCTCCTCTGCCACTCCACAAGATCACGAAAGGTATTTTTTATTAGGTGTTATGTTTTTATTTTGAAAATCGTCGAATCCTTTGTTTTGTAGATCCCTTTCCGTGTTTTTTCGTGTTTCTTAATTGATTGTTTGGTTATGGCGTGGATCGAACACGCGACTGTCTTCTGTAGTGCGCGGTACTTGACGGAATTGTTGTCGGAGCGGCAGAAGTTGGGGCCGTTTGTGCAGGTTCTTCCCATCTGCAGCCGCCTTCTGAATCAGGGTAAGTTGATTTCTTTAATCCCCGAGTTGATTGGTTTAAAGGCTTTGAGAGGTCAACGTTAGTGATATGGAATTTGTTATTAAAGTATTTAGGTTTCGAAAATTCAACTGAAGTTTTTAAGTTGCGACAAATCGTTTTTGTTTTTTCAAATATTTGATTTGTTAGAGTTGCACTGAGGATTGGACGTCGACTGAGGAGTATTACTATTGTCGAAGTCATTTTGGATTTGCACTGGGCCTCTTCTGTTGGGGTAGACCCTTGTTGGATGTTATAATTTGCACGATTTCAATATTTTAACATTAATTGTGTCTCGTAGGAATTTGAATCCTATGCTCCCCTATGAAAGCTCTAATGATTTAGCAGTTAAACTCATCTCATTTGAAATATACATAGGTCGTTAACACTCCGGCCCTAGTTGGAAATTACAGTTTAAACTCATCTCATTTGAAATATCCACAGGTTGTTAACATCCCGGCCCTAGTTGGATATTGCAATTTATGGTATTTTAACATTTTTTACATCTAACATGTCTCCTGGGATTCTAACTCAGGGCTTTGCATTTTTAGCTCCAATGGTTTAGCAGTTGAGCTCATATTCGAAAAATCCACTTGCCACTAATATCGTAAGCTTTGTTGGTAGTTGTCATTTACTTGATATTAACATTTCCATGTATTTTGGAATTTGAACCTGCGACTCACTTATGAAATCCTTGATTATATGAGTAAGATAAATCTTGGGAGCTGAACCTGTGGGTCACTAGGTAATCCAGAATCCATTTTAACCTTACTATTTCTTTTTAAATTTGCTTTGCTGGCAGTTAGTTCTTGCTTTTTTTTTTCTCGCTGTATTTACTTTGACTTTCTTTGATCTGTATTCTGATGTGCAAATTTGGGGCCAATTAAAAATAAAAATCTATGTTGCAACCCATAAAGGCAATATAGTAACGTGAGTCCTTCAGTACAGTTCTATGCTTGTAATGAAGCAAGATATTGTACAGAGGAACCATTGAGCAGTTATTTCATTATAGCCTTAAGATGTTTATTATTTATATTTGAGTTATCAATAAAAAAATTCAAAATAGCATTGCAGTCATATAGCACACAAGCTGCAGGATTGAAATTGTAAAATGAAGAGGAGAGGGTTACTGTCAAGGACACAAGCCTGAGCAGCAGCAGCACATGATGCATGATGGATTTGTTGCCAGAGCAACAGAAGTTATGACTGTTTCTGCGCTTGCTTCTCATATGCAGCTGACTTCTGAATTGTTGTAAGCGAGTTACTTTAAACCTTGAGACTTAATTACTTGACAGTTTCCAAAGGGTTGACATTAGTGATGGATTTTATTACCCGAGTTTTTAGGCTTCCAAAAATAATCGTTTTTGTTTTCTTTGGTGATAGTGGGGATGGGTGCCAGTAGTGGTATAGTGTGATGGTTAAGTTGTGATGTTGTTATTGCCATCAAGGTTCAAACCCCACTGGGGTGTTATATTGGGGATGAGGTCCCCTGTTTGTGACCTCACTGGTTCATAGCTCCGGGTCAAAAGTGTTTACCCCTTTAAAAAAAAGATAGTGGGGATGAGTGGTTGACAGAAAGCTGGTTAGAGTACATAACTGATAGGAATCTTTTCTGTCAAAGTCACCTGGAACTTGCACACATCCTTGTCTGTTTGGCCACATGACGCTCATAGATGGATATTCTAATTTATTTGATTCTGACATTTAATGCCTCTTGGTGACTTGAATCCAGGGCTCCGTGATCAAAGGTCTAATGATATTATTGTAAACAATAAATACATCTCGTTCAACAAATCCACAGTTCATTAATACGTCACTGGCTGGCTGTCAAATTTTACTGATTTCAATGTTTCAACATTTAATGTCTTCTGCAGGGCTGAATGTTGATCTCTGCTATGAAGCCCTTTTGATTTACTTCCTAAGCTCATCCTTTTGGACTTTTGACAATTCACAGGTCAATATTAGGGAAATATCAAATATGTTTCAGGATTTTCAATATATTGATTTTAACAGAAAGATGTATTGGGTTATGACTTGATGATGGGTTGAGAAGTTGCAGCTGGAAATGTTACGCTGTTAAAATCAATGAACTTGTAACCCAGAAGTTTAATTTAGCTTCACTCCATTTGTTTGCATTTGCACTGAATTTCTATCACTGTAGTTCCTTTCATTTTTTTTCAATCCCCTGCCACTGTATTTGCTTTGATTTTTCCTGGTCAGTATTGATGTAAAAATTTGGGGCTGCATGGATATTTATGTTTCAAACCATGAAGCCTTGTGTAAGTCTATATGACGGTCTGGCTGCCACAATAAAGCTCTGTACTTGTAATGAGACAAGAGCGTGTTGAACAGCTATCCCACAAGACCTTTGAAATTGTTACCATTTATATTTGAGTTACCAATCAAAATAAAGGTTGCAGTCCTGTAAGATTGCAGTCCTAGGATTGAGATGGGGAAGAGAAGAGTAGAGGGCTGTTGTCAAGGACATAAGCCTGAGCCAAGGGGCTTCTGTAAGGATGCTTGCAAATCCAAATTTGTGACAACCAGAAAGAAAAAATAAATATTGTATTGTTATATGTAAAAAAATTGCATAATCATTATTAGAATGACAAATTCCTGATTAACAATCTACCATCCGTGTGCCCTTTTTTTGTATTGATGTGTTATTAACATTTAACTGTGAGTATAATTTTGAGAAAGACCTCTATTTTCTCTATTATTCTATAGATAAATGATGGAAAATAGATGGAAAATAGATAACAAATAAGGGAAATAGAATTTTGGAGGAGACAGCCAAGCAAAGACCCCTTTGTTGGTGAGTCTGGTAGAAAGGTATACTCTGCGGGGATTTATGACCAATTGCACTTATTTGGTGTATATTTGTACCAGGGAACTTGGAGGTTATGGTGATAGGGAAAGGAATTATGCTGGCTTTAAGTTTTTTGGGGGAATGGAGTTACTTGCGCCACAGAATTAAATATAGTTGTTGTGGTTTATATTATGAGCATTTTAAGGTAGCTAAAATTTATGCTCTCATGCATGTGAGTATGTTCAAAATATATGCTTGGCTATGGAAAAGTGTGCAGTCAAAATTAGGTTTCACTAGCATGATCTGAAATTTAAAGATTTTTTGGGGAACTCTTAGGAGAAAGTGCTGTCTGGTTGATACACTTGATGATCAACATCCAACAATATGTGTACCCTTTGCTGTTCTATTACAGTTTGTTCACATTCATGTCACTTGGGGAATCAACAGCAATTGATACCTTTAGTCTAGCATACATGATATTTGGGATTTAGCTGCCATTCTGACAAAATGGTCTAAAGCTTTATAGCTATGCCATAGGATTTGCCGAATTTCATTGAAAAAATTCCAAATCTGCTGAATCTGAAAAAAACCAAAAAATCATTTGAAATTGCCATGAATATGGATTATAATTTTTGAAGGAGTTTTTTTTCTAAATTTGTTAAAAAGACAGTTTTAAACAAGGATTTTGCAATTTTTTTTTCTATGAAGATGCCTTAGATTGCAAAAATATATTCTTTGCTTCCTGTTTGTGTTTTTCCAAGGTTATCTAAACAGGTGGTTGCACTTTCATTGTCACATTTTTTTTGAGGTTTGTCAACGCCCTTTCTTGCAAGTGCTGTATTCATCATGGTTGGTCTGTGTTTTGCCCTTCCACACCCTTTTTCACTGATTGAAGGTAAACAACGAGATCTGATGATGCTGGTCTGCATTTTGCCCCTTCTGCTTTGTTCAAACTTTAGAGGATTTGACGCTGTTTATTCACTGATTTGAGGAGATTCAACTGAGTTTTTGATCACTAATTTGAAGCGCTTGTGTAGATTTGAGTGGTGGCATGGTGACTTCTATTTACAAAAAGTAGAGACTTATGTTTCTGCGTTTTCATTACATTTTTGTTTGTTTATTTGGGTTTTTTGTTATATTACTTTTTAACCTAAATTTTAGAAATAAATTTATTGATACATAATGTTAATAATTTTAAAAATCAATAAATTTATTAATATTAACTTTATTTATAATTTTATTATTATATATTAACTTTATTAATATTTATAAATTATAACTTTATTAATACATTAGATTTTAACTTTTTTATGTAGTAGGTATAATTTTTCCACAGTCCATGAAGAATAGAATGTATGTTTCTGGATTTAACTGTGTATGTTTTATTGAATCATACAAAAAAGCATACACAGTTAAATCCATAAACATAGTAACATACATTCTATTTTTTCATGTATTTAAATTTTAGTATTTCAGTGTATTTATATTTATGTAATTACTAATCATAAACTTAATATATATTATATTTAAATTTTAATATTTTAATATTAGATTTGTATTATTTGAATTTAATCATGATTTTTTTCTTAATTTTTATTAGTCGATGAATTTGTTTTCAAATTTTATCTTTGCTCAACTTGAACATGAATACAAACCTTGTGACATAGCTTTATAGGCAGCATTAGAGGTACATATATGGATTCAAATCATGTGGACTTATGAATTCCTAGTAGTTGGGGAAAATGCTGACCATTCAATATGCAAATGATATTAGGTGTGGGATTACATGGCCCCAACAATTGTTGTGCAACCCTTGTCAAAGAGAATTTTTCTGCAACCAAGATTTGAAATTAGGCATGATAATTAAGTGTGTATTAACATTTTAGCTGTGAGCTTCACCAGATGAAAAGTATTTCTTTTGAATGGGATCTATGTTGTCATCAATTTTTTAGGTTGTTTGTTGTTATTTAACTATGGGAATCCTAATCAACCCTTACTTGTAGCTTAGAAACATGATCTCTTAGATTTGGTTTTTATTTGGACAGATTGGGATTGGAAACAACTTTTAAAGCAGCTTTTGATGGTTGCAACTATCAACAAAATTTTGATGGAATTAATAAGAATTCTTGTGGGAGCATGGAAATCAATCTGTTTACCTCTCAAAGTCTGTGCCTTATTGCCAAAAGATTATGCCATTTCTACCAAGGACATTGCATATGATGTTCCTATTAAAGTTCCATGTACAAAAACTTTGGATGAGGCATAGATGATAAAAGGGAGTATTTTGGAGGGTTTAAAAATTTATAAGTTTCTTAAAAAAAAAACCTAAGTTACCAAATTACCTCATCTACTGGCCGATTTCAGGTATGAAACATCTCAAAATTGGATTCTAGTCTAAATTGACTATGGGTTTGAGTATGTACACTTTTTTAATGCCTCGAATAATTTTGATTTTCACCTGTCAAATCTATCCAATTCCTACAATGATATGGTGATTCCAAGTCAAATCTCGATTGTTGCAAGCTACAAACATGAGGTTTGAAGGTTTTTTTGACCATTTTGACCAAAATACCCCTAAACATTGTCATTTTGTTTATGCCACAATTTTTATCGGTCGATGCGACTTCCAGATGGGTGAGTGCATTTTGATTTTATTTCCTTGTGGGTTTCATTGATGTCCTATTAGCTACTGCTCCTTGATGCTTTTTTTTTTAAATACAATAGGGGTGTCCTTGTGACCCAACCCAACAGCCCGTATCTTGGGTACCTGGGGCGAGCTGAGGCGTGACTAGTCCCCTGCAGGTGAGAGCAGCCGCCCGCAAGAAGTCCCACCTCTTAAACTCGAGAGTGGAGTCGAACCGAGACCAAAGGGGAGCAAACCCACTGCCCAAGCCAACTTTGCTACCCGTGCGGGCTATTGCTCCTTGATACTTGTTAGCTATGTGTTGGCTGCCAAAACTTGAAGTTCAAACTAGTAAATTCAAGATCTTTTTTCATTTAAAATTTGAATTATTTAAAACTATTTTTTCTAGTCAAAAGTGCCACTAGTAACATTGAACATTGGAACAGTAGTAAACACGACATCCAATACTAGAAGTCTAGATAACATTATGATTACCTAAGCAACTTGAGTAGAATCAATTCCAATGCAAGACCAAATAAAAATTGACCACAAATGTTTATTATTAACATGGTCTCTTTTTTATCACAATTGATTTGCAATGGGATTAAAAATTTAAATGATACAAGCATTCATAGATCAATGATTTAGTATCAACAACAAGTAATAAATATTGAAATATACAATTAGAGATTTTAATTTTTAAATGAAACTATTAAATAATAAAATACATGATTATCTTGCTAGTGACATGTTGATATTGTTCAATGCTTGTAATTGTTTTTCTTATTTTCATACTACTTGTTGTAGCTTTGTTGGCCAACCATTATTTGGCTAGTGATATAATACAATGGCAGCCAATTTGAGCTTTGTTGGCTGACCATATTTCAAATTTGACACAAGTTTACATTTGTGGAGGCATGTACAAATGATAAGATGGATGCCAAGTGGTGGGACATCTTTGGATATGTAGTGGGTGTGATTAGAGGTATACGAGTTCATATAGTCGGCTGAAGGTCCATTTGTGTGCCATTCTTGGAAGGGGTTTCAAAGCTTGTCTAGGAAAGAATGGTACACTTGTGCCACCTCATAAAATAGTAGAATTTATTAAAGAGCAAGAGGGAGCAAATGCAAGAGTTGTCCTTAGAGCAAGGCATCCTTTGAGTAGAGGAAGAGATTACAAAGGCCACCTGCTTCTTCATATCATAGTGTTGTCTCAGATGTTGTAGTGTAGAGCCACCCTTCTTGGTGAGGAAAGAAGAAGAGCCCACTGATGTGAAGAGAGCAAAGGGACCATTATAGAGGGCATTTAAAAATGATGCGAGAGAGATTGTTGATCAAATTGTTGCGAGATGCCTCTATGCAAATGATTTGCCTTGTAGTGTTGTTCAATCACCATATTTACAAGATATGAGAAGAAAAGTAAATGAAACTCCAAAAAGGTACATGGGCCTAAGGTTTTGAGAAGGTGCACAACACCTTATTGTCAAGGGAGGTCAAACATATAGAAAGTTCATTGGCTCCCATTAAGGCCTCATGGAAAGAAACAAGTGTGCTTGTCATTTCCAATGGATGGACATATGCAAGAAATAGGCTATTAATCAATGTGATTACAATATGGCCTAAAGGGGCATTGTTTTTGAAAGCTATGGATTGTGAGGGGTAGTTGAAGGATTTACAATCTATTGCTAACATCTTTATACAATGCATTTAGGAAGGAGGTCCTCAAAATGTTGTCCAAGTCATAATGGACAATGCAAAGAATTATAGAGCAGTTGGTATGTTGATTGAGACATAGTTCTCACATATATTTTGGACACCTTGTGTTGTCCACTTTCTCAATCATATGTGACAAAAGTTCGGTCAAAAAATAGTTTGGATCAAACAAGTATATGTTGAGGTTGAGGAAATCCAAATGTTCATCACAAATTGCCATATGTCGTAGGCCATTTTTAGATCATTCTTGCAATCAAAGTTGCTGAAAGTAATTGAAACAATGCAATTTTAAACTTTTATGTTTCACTTTAGTAATTTATTTTTAGTATGCATTCTTCATTGTTCTTAACTTTTTAATTTTTTATTTTGAAATAGATTGTTGGCATCAGATTTGCATCCAATATAGTTGTCTTGCGATGACTTGTAAAGGTGTGAGAAGCGCTTTTTGACATGGTCATCAACCAATCTTGGTCTATACGGAGGCAATCCAATAGTGAGAGGGCAACAAATGTAAAGCAAATGATCCTAGATGACACTTGGTGGGATTGTGTGGAGTATATTCTTAGTTTCATTGAGCCCATCATGAGTATGATCTTCATGTTAGAGGTTTATGATGGCATTGACTCAAGATTGAGAAGATGAAGTCCATCATAAATGAAAAGAACAAGATCTTGAAGAAACTTTCTTCAAAGATGTAAAATCAATTTGTGTTGAGCGGTGGAACAAAATAACCACTCCGCCCCATTGTTGTGCCTTTGTGTTGACTCACTAAATATTATAGTGAAGAAATCCTTCTTTTTTGACAAGCTTGCCACCATACTACAATTTAGAAATTAGTGAGGGGTTTAGGAAAGCACTTACTAAACTCTTCCTTGATTTTGATATGGAGGATGCAATTGCAAGTGACTTTGCTGATTTTTCAGCCTCCAAAGTTCAAAGTGTTTCCACTCTTTGTGACAAGTATAGGAAGGATGCTTATTCTTGGTGGTAGCTCAATGGCCATAAATTATCACACATCCAAATTGTTGCAATAATTTTCTTTATCACAAGTAAGTTTATTAATTTTTATTGCACTTTCTAAATTTGATTTGTTTTCATTTAAAAAAATACTATTTCAAATTTGAAGTTTGATTTACAATTTATTATTTTAACAACTCTAACTAGAGCACACTTTGTTTCAATAGGTTGCTAATTCTTCTTCATTTGAAGAGAATTGGAGTACATACTCCTTCATCCACTTAGTGAAGTGCAACCGATTGTCAACAAGTAGAGGAACTAGTTTACATGCATTCCAACTTGTGCCTTCTTATTTATAAAGGTGATCAGTACAAGCAAAGGGTAGTGAAGTTGTGGGATATAGACTCAAAATGAACTGACTTGGATCTTTCTTATATTGCACAATCTTAAGTTTTTGAGAAGTTGAATAGCTAGCATACTTTTAGTCTGAGTGGTGGTGGGGTTCCATGTGGTTCTCCTCAGTTGAAAAACTTGGACTCGACAATAACTTGATAGGCCCAATTTTTTTAAAAGCTTAGGACTCAGCAAAAGCTCAAAGAAAAACTTGGCAATTTTATTGAACATTTTAAAATACATAAATTTTTAAAAATATTCTAAAAAGATGCATTTATTATTAAATTTGTAGAGTATATTACTGATTTCCATCATATATAAATCAAAATTAGAGTGTAATACATTTCATAGACCAAAAAACAAGTTCAGCCTCTAAATGAGTTATAATGCCACTTCCACTAGCCATGTCATATGTAGAAGTTGCCTCATCTAAAGAGATTTTTGGCAAGTTGTGTGATAATAATGTCTAAGTCAGCACACCCAAGAGTTATATGCCAATTCCTCATCACCCCCTCATTGTAATCAAGTTTCTTATTTGACAAGAGATCCCAATAACTAATAGGGATTTGGGAGTGGAGACCCCAATGGGGTTGAGGGGCAGTGCTCCTCATGAGCATTTGGGGGTAATGCCCCTAGTGGGGTCAAGGGGGTAGCGCCCCTTGTGGGGGTTTGGTGGCAATGCCCCCGACAAGGTCGAGGGACAATGCCCCTCGTGGGGTTCAAGGGCAGTGTGGGGTTGAGGGGTGGAGCCCAAATTAAGGCCTTTGAAACCGCACAAACCTTCATTGCAAGTCACCGTGTTGCCGTGTGCCCTATGTTGCCAATCGTGCGTGAAAATGAAGTGAAAATCACATTTTCTTTAACTAACTGCAGGCAAGAAAAAGGTTTTTATATGGATTTGGACGAGTTATTAACACAAATAGCGATTTTTCCTTTGACTTGCGAGTTTTACAAGGAAAAATCATCACGACTTTTACAAAAACTCGTTGCGAGTAACTTTCTTGGCAATTTGGCTTGCAAGGACTCTGGCAAGTTTGCAACTATGGTTCTCCTAATCTACTTGCATCATCTAATGTTAATGATAATGATGATGCTGGTCTTAATAATGACTCATATGATGCTGATTACTAATTGTACTATTTTAATATTGAACAATGATAATTTATCATGACATTCAAGTTTGACAAATTGATATCAAATTAGTTTATTGTATTTCAAAAATTGAAATGTGTAATTGTTTTGTTTAGCATATGCATGATATGTGGTATTTTAAACTTAATCTAGTTTTTAAGCTTCAAATACATATAGATATATTTATGTTTTTTGTATGGATGTACCCACAACGTACCCAGCCCCCCCACCCCGGTCCCCCCAAAAAAAAAAAAATCTGTCATGCTGATATTGTACCCAAATACTAGTATCCTATTCCAGTTTTGTAACTTTGAAAAAAAGATGTTCTGCCATAAATCCTACAGTTGGCAGAATTATCTGACACATAAAATTGAAATGGAAGGTGTTATCAATGGTAGAGACTAGGTTTTAGATCAATCAATTGCTGCTAAACACATGATCTGCATACTATGCCCAATCAAGGAGATGGAATATAGTCACTTTGGTACTACAAATTTCTTGCATTTTGCTTTTTTATTGTGACCAAAATACTTTAGCATATGTGGTGCCTAATGCCTTCGTATATGGCAGTTTGACATATGAATTGTGGATGGTGCAATGCTAAGCAACAAGCAATTTTTGATAATTTCTTTAGGACACTAACTAAGATGTGTGTCCATGTTGAATGTGTATGATATCTCTCAAGTTTCTCTTGAAGTTTTAAACAATTTATTAATGTTTCTATTCTTTGATGGAAGTGTTTATCAAAGGAATAGGCTATAAGGGCCATCCATATATGTCATAGTTGATTAGCATGATTGGAACTAATTGTCATGTCCTCCAAATTGCAACACTAAAAATATTAAAATAACCAAACCTTGAAATGTAAATAAAGGAATAAATAAATAAATAAATAAATATATTACCGGGTTCTTCAAAAAAGGACCCTGTGCCCGCTCCTGGAGCGTTTGGGTACGGGAGTGGCCTGGGGAGCGCCCAGGCAGCCCAGGGTTCTCTGTGGGTCCTTCTTGGGCGCTCTCAGGGCACTCCCAAGGTGCTCCCAAACACTCCTAGGCAGAAATGTTAATTTGAATCATTGGAATTAATATGCTTGTGCAAAAATTGTTAATTTCCTATGGTGCAATAGTCTGTAACAATTTCTAGAAAAAGCATCCGAGTTTCTAGGAGGGTTGCAACCTATCATTGACTTATTGGATGCATCTAAACACCTCTGTACAACTTATTTGTTAGTTTGTTTAGGCCATACCTATACTAAGTTTGAGCCATATATCAATCAGGATCATCCTTTTTTGCTGCAGCAGTTTGTGATCTGTTTTAGCTTGGGTTTCAAATTAATTTCAAAGGTATTATTTCATTATCAGCTTCCTAAATGTTGCTTGTCAATTTAGTGGATTTATAAAATATTCATTTCAGTATAAACATTGACATTAATCCAATATTGTAATAACTAGATGGTTTACCGTCAGATCCCTATTATCATTGTAAGTTTGTAATTGTAATGATCTTCATTTGAATCGTGACTTTAGACATATATGATATATGACATAATATTGAAATTTTGAACTATCAGTTGGCATTTATCTTTATCACTACCATTAATCAATGATTCAATGATGAATTGATGACTGATGATTGATGAAGTATACTATATCATACTATCAAATGTATTTACAATTCTGTATATTTTTAATTTTTTTGCATATATATACAGCCATACCCAAATGTACCGTACCCACGGGAAAAAAAAAAATGGCGTACCCATGCCCGGTCCAGCACTGGAACCGGCAACTTATTTTTATATATATATATTAGCAATTTTATTATAACTATAATTATCAAAATAATATTATAATTATAAATATAAATATTAGATAATATTATATTCATAATAGAATTATTATAAATACAAAATAAAACAAGTTGATATTGTAATTGTTATTACACAAGAAAACTGAATTTGAAAAGGACTATGCTCTAAATTAAATAAACAAATAATAATCATAAATCACTCTATGGAATCCTAAAAGCATCAATTCAAATAAGAGACATATTATTTATTAATTGCCTTGAAACAAGCAGCGATAAAGGTTATTTTAGAGAGAAATTAAGACTATTTAAAAGTCAACGATGGGGTGTGATAAGGGATTAACATTTATTCTAAAAGACAAAACAATCAGGCTAAGAGACACGTCCCCAGCCAAAGAGGTATGTCCTTGGCCACATCGGGTATTAAAGGGATTCAATTTCAAAGCAAGAGGGGATCAATTTGGGGAATAGGAGCAAAAAAGGACATAACACAGGGAATATTTCTGTATGGGACAGCAGACATATTAATAAACTATAATCATCGAATCATATGCAGAAATAAATCTGCATTTAGAGAAGTAGAATGGGAAAATGAGAACAAAGGGGTATGAAGTCTGATTTAGAAAGGATCAGCAAGTATAATAAAATATGCATTCAGAACAGAGTAAAAGAAAATAAGTAAATGAAATATGAGATATGAATTGCTGTTGCTACAAGAATAGTGTTGAATATAAATAAAGAATAATTATATATATATATATAGGAATGTTAGCATATATATATATATATATATATATATATATTCCAGAGCAGCAGATCCAAGTGCTCTTGGGAGCCATGATTATCATAGCAGAAATATGAAGGAAGGGAATACAATAAGAAAGAAAAGGCATGGCTGGCTGGAAATAAAGAGGTTCTACAGAACAGTAGCTTGGAGAAATAGGGATATCTGCAGAATTGACCAGCAATAAGGAGATAAGTATTTTATGAATTTAAATAATAAGTTAGATAAATGTTTGTACATTTGAATAATGATGTTGATAAATACATCATGGATTTAAATAATACTGTAATTAATAATAATTCATACATGATGCTATTTATTTAATGCTATCTATTTTTTATTGATGACATTGGGAATAATAAATCATGCATGCTACTAGTTATCTTATAACATTGCTGATATGTTTTGCTTCATTGACATTATTGTATGTAATTACATACATACATACATATATATATACATATATGTATATATATACAATAAAGATGCTTGCAGCAATTATTGAGCCTTATAAGTAATTGTGATTATTTGATAGAAAAATGAATAGATTTATGAATGTCTTTATCATATGATTGATCAGGAAAAGGAGAAAAAGAATATAGTCTGAACACTAAACTATCATAAAAGGATATCTTCAGAAAATTAGGGCAAGAATTATGGTTATCCCAAAAAAGGAACATTACACTGATTCACTGGTATGGGGACAACATCCTTCCAAGATACTTAAGGACTGTTATTAACATACTAATGGCATTCTATCTATAAAAGCTTAAAAGCCATTTTGCACAATATACTTACTGCCAAAGCTTTGAGAAGTAATCAAATATATTAGAGCTCAAAGAAGTTACATTTGCCAAGAAAACTCAGCAATTCCTCTTCAACATCTTTCCTTCGTAAGATGTTACATTTGCAAAGAAAATTCAGCATTTCTCTTCAACACTTTCCCACATTATTTTGCATCACAAAATAATAGAGGAGAATAATTTATATGTTATAAATCTTAATGTAGTAGAATAATATGACAAAGCAACTAATTGATGTTAAAGTAAATTTGAGTAGTTAGTGTAAATGAAATCATTGTAAATCATAGAATGGATAGTAGCATACATACAGGGGGACTTTTCAGAAATAAAATTATGGTTATGATATCCGAGAATACTTGTACGTGTGTAGGTGATTCAAAGGGGTCTTCATGGTATGGAGGAATTTGTCTATCCTGGGGACACACTTCTAGTTTTAGGAGAGAAATGATGTAATAACAGACAAAAATTCAAGAAGTGTGATGCAATATGACACAATTTTTTGTCCTCCGAGAAAATGGAATTTAATGAGAAAAAAAAAGAATAACTGATTTTTACTTACAAGCTTGAGATATGAAGTTGATGATACAGTTGAGATAATTTTTTTTAGCAGCAGAGACAAAATGTGGTCAACTGTTACAAAAAAGTAAAATAGGTGTGATTTGCAAGAAGACAATTTTATAGATGCAAATTGATATTTCATATAGATGGTAGTTAATTATCATATACATGTGAGCACAGAGGGACATTTGACTAAGATGGAGTATTTCACGATATGTGTGTATGATCGAGTGGCAATAAAATTAGGTTAGGGTTTGGATTTTTCTAACTTAGTAGTCAGTTCACAATGATGTTTCTGATATTGTGAAACTACAATGTTATTGTTATATTTACCTTTTTAAAAATTCAATTCTCTTTTTTTGAGTTTGGTTTTTATATCACTAGAAGAAGATCAGTCTTCTTACACACTACTATTTTTGCTTGCAATAGAGATTGTACGACTCTCTACCCTGGTCACCAACCAGGGATATGGAGACCATGATAGACTGGAGCACGGGAGCCCCATGACATCGGCAGGCCCTCTTTCGAATGGTGGAGCGATGGACTTGGGTGGTTGGGCTGGCCTTCAAACAGAGGTATGGAAAAGAAATAAGCCTTTTTCTTGGAAGATAGTGAACCTGAATTTTCCTTTTCTTTTTCTTTTTTGGTTTGAAAGTGTTCTTAATTTACCTAAAAAATGGATAAATCATAAAGCCATAGGATCACAGGAATTCACTTCCAACTTATTTTAAAAATTTTCTTTTCTGATATATTCACCCCAAAAATTCTTGAATTTGACTTTGTTTTTCCTACATTTATGACGAGAATTGAAATGCCTTCTCTTGTGCCCTGTATCTTGCCTCTGTTGTAAAATACACAACTGGAAAGATAAGTCCATTGTGTAAAACAAGTCTAACAGAAATGAAAAATGTTACGAGGATTTCAAAACACCTATGTAAACACACAGTTGCAGGAGAGTGATCTGGGATAACCAAATGGCTGCATTGCATTGCACAAGAACTACTTTCCACTGAACTAAGAGGCGATCTCATTTGGAGAATGATTTTGTGCCTTGAATTACTTAAGGACTACTTTCCACCAATCAAATGCAAATGACAGTGTGAGATTCTTTGAACTGTGGCAAATGTATGGGCAGTCTGCTAATCCAATCATTTATAAAATTATAGGTAAAAGATTTTGACAACCAACCCAAGAGACAAATTTCTGAATAGAATTGATTTTCTTTCAACTAAAAAATATTGAGCAGCATGATCATTTGAATTCAATGATTAACCACATTCATGATTTGTGAGTCAAATCCCAATGATTTTCAGAGCACAGTTTTTATACATTGAGATCGCTTGAATGAATTCCAAGACAGTCCATGAATGCTACATCTTAAAAGTGTGTGGGTGTGACATAACTGTTGCAAAGTTCTATGCATGTCAGGGAAGCATCCATTTTGTTCATAGAAACCTTCTATGACCTCAATATTCCACCTCATCAAAAAATTCTAGCAATAGATCTCATGCGTAATGGAATTGGCAAGGATTAGAATCATCATTAACTGCATTCTCAATACCTGGAAACAGTTTTGCACAACATTTTCACACACAACAAAGAGAGTAATGCTAGTGAGAGAGAGTATTAACAGTCTTTAGAACATGGAAGAGAAAGAGAGGAATGGTGTCTTAACTCAGTCTATATTTCTGAGTATCCCATGAAGAAGAACAGTGTTTTATCTCTGTGTATATTCCTGAGTAGCCCATGAAGAAATTGGTGACTTATGACCTGGAACTTGATCATTCATCCTCTTAGAGCTAAAGCAGAGTATAGCTATGAAGAAGCCATGATGGACCAACACAAATATGACCTCAAAAGAGTAAAATCACCAAAAGCTGATCACACTAGCAAAAAATGATGCCAAGGTGAAAAACAGTGAATTGTAGGCTGTAGAAAGTAAAACAAAGGAAACTAGTTGCATGAAGAGAAAGTTTGCCAAAAACATTCAGGCTAGAATGGCTACAATAGGACGAGCCATTATAAGTTCCTGGATGGCTTAAAAATGCAAGATTCAACGCATCACTGAAAATGCTCTCAGATGACTATAAATTCTAATATTTGCTTTTGACACTACATAGCTCACTAAAAAATAGTCATGATAAAAGCCACATGAATGCAGAGTTTGGATGTTGAAGTTTGGTGCAATTTTGTGGCTAGATAGTTTACCAAGAAGACCAAATAGTTGATTGCTTGATATCAGAGTTTGTACAAAATGTTGTCAGTGCTCATACAGAATGGTGACAGCAGAAACAATCAAACAAAGGGGCAGCCCAAATTGGCCAAAAATTCATTTTCCATACAAATTTGATAAGAAAGATCCTAAACAAAGCTAAGCCTTTTGTTTTGTTAATCACAACCATATACACACACACACACACACACACAATTAGTTTGTATAGTTTATAAAATGCACAACTCAGTTAGTGGATTCTTTGAAAAAGATTCTGACAGACAAATGTGCTGATATGAAACAACTCATGGCAGTCACACCCCACTGTTGAATAGTCAGAACAGTGTACATCAGGTAGTGTGCTGCAAGCCTGAAACTGTCTGCTTATACATGGGGACCATGAAAAAGTGACTACAGAAACCATCATTGAGCCCTATCCCACCCCATCTCATTGGGAGGGGACAACCAAGTTTTCTCTTGTACCACAACATATCACAGCTCAATAACATGCAATGCGTGTGTGGAGGGTTCTGATTCAGTAGCCTCAAATTATTCAGTTATGCAATGTGGGGTAGGGATTATCTACAATAGCTTGGAATGAGGTAACCAAGGAAGGTGAACTGA
This sequence comes from Sequoia sempervirens, assembly GCA_007258455.2. NCBI lineage: Eukaryota > Viridiplantae > Streptophyta > Pinopsida > Cupressales > Cupressaceae > Sequoia > Sequoia sempervirens. The sequence continues at coordinate 12,610 of VDFB02139993.1, read as the reverse complement.
AAGGCTGCTATATCGTAATCTGGGAAATGGGCCTTAAAATAACATGATGTTTTTCTAAGAACTTCCAACCAAAGATAAAACTCATTTCTACTGGTTGATAAGAAGGTTTCATTTCCGTAGTAGCATATGAGGATATGCGTCTCACATGATGCAAGATCAATAATGTCAAGACATGTTTTTGCATTCAAGTGGTAACTAGGCCCAAACTTGAGCATCCCAAGATGTGTTGAAAAGTTTAGATGATAAGTTATAGACAAATTTCTAGTGTGTCGAAATTCCAGACTTTCAACAACTGTTGGTTGCTGCTGACTGTTTGATGTTTGGACTCTTACCAATGACAAGAAAGCCATTTCCCTAAGAATTTTCAATGGAATCTCAAACTCATTTTTTTGTGGTTGATAAGAAGGTTTTCCCTAGCAGCACAAGAGGGTTTGGGACTCCAATGGTGCAAAATCAATAATGTCAAGACATGTTTACCTATCCAAGTGATAACTAGGCTCAACCTGAGCATTGCATCACATGGAAAAAAGAGTAAACTTTAGATGATAAGTTATACACAAATTTTAAGTTTTAAAAAATACACAAATTTCAAGTTTTCAAAATCCCAGACTTTCAATAAATATTAGTTGCTGATACTTTTGTTGATGTTTGAACTTGCACCATTGGCAAGGAGTAGTAAATCACTTTTTAATTGTTTGACTGTGAAGGCACTTTGCCATCCATACTAAGTGGCTCTCCAAGTCAACTTTTGGGGAGAAGTTTCCTCATCTAATGTCAAAGTTGGGAACAACATTTACTAAGCAGAATGGAAATGATGAGAAATAGCCACATGTAGTATTTCTACTTTTAGAAACTCAAAAAGCACAAAGTGTATCTATATTTAGAATTCTAAAGGCAGATGTAATATTTCTATATTTAGTAATTCAAAAATCAAATGTGGTATTTCTAATCACATGTATTTATAGTTTTAGAAAGTTAAAATGTCCCGTTGTGTTTCTTTTTGTTTAGAATCTCAAGTTACATTCAAATTTACAGTATTCCTAGTTTAGAAAGTCATCTATCTTTCTGTGTAGAGAAGGTATTTGACCTGTATATACCTTAAAAGGTTCTAGCTCTCTTTCAGCAAGAGCAAATTGAACTTGCATCTCCTCATCAGCTTGATTCCTCTGTAATATATGTTTTGTGTTTTCAAGCCACTTGTTGATGTGATTACCTTAACAATTTCTTTTACTTTCCACAGTTTTACCATAGCCCTTCAGAAATTTAATGAATATGCCAGCAGCTGCTTCACATCTAAAGATCCATCGTATATCTGTGCTTTTCCAAGGTTCTAGCTCCCAAGCACCCTTGAGAGTTCCAAGGCATACATGACACTTAAGAAGATTAGAAATGTGAAAGCTTGAATAATAATTTTTGATCACTGTCACCTTCTTTCCGAGATTAGAGAGAATTACAAATAGGGAAATGGTTTGATGGGACATATAGTATAGTCTGAACTAGAAGATTGCCACCATTCAACCAACCCCAAGTTTGGAGATTTTGAGGAACTTGTCCAGCCTTTTCCATCTTCTTCCCTCTTTCTACTTGCTATTAAACCTTTTCAAATCAACCCTGAAGAGTGTAGGCTCCTTCATCTCTTCTAGCATACCAAACCCATTTCTCTAAATACCCAAGTTCAAATCCTTCAGCTGGTAAAGGACTTGGTTGAAAGCAACTCTTAGCTTTTTGGTTGACTCTATTCTAAGTGTACCCTAACACATCCATCTTTCATTCACAAAGTTCCATAGACCACTCCCACATTTATCTTCATTTGGATCATATATAGCACATAGGCCAATGGTTGTCCAGGTTCATCTCTTGTCTGTAACAGAGCATCCATCAATCAATCCGCAAACCCCAACAACAGCCCTACAATTCATTCTTGATGTGAAGAGCAAAGGAATCCTGCTTCCCTTGTTGACAAGAAAGATGATGTCAGGCTTCTCCTGTCTAATCATGTCTGACATTGAATTTATGAGAGGTGAGAGATAGGGGGAGATTTCCAAGCATCTGCAGGGACTCAAACCTGAAATGATTAGTTTTGATTAGACTGGTCGGAGGTTGTTCTCTAAGGCAGGCTGGTACTTAATACTATAGGCTCTGATTAGAACATGAGTCTGTCAAGGACCAGGTGGTAGCTGATGTGGTGAAACCATATGATTCTTCTGCAGGAGTGCTGGGGGGAAAGGATTTAGTTTGGGGATATTGGCTTTTATTAGATGGTTTAACTTAGTATCCTTGGATGGAGCCTAGGTTTTTGGGCTTCTTCTCTCCAACTTTCTGCTTGCTCACCCTCATGGACTTATAACTAGAGGATAGCGTCATTTGTCAAGCAGTGGTCTCACCTTTGGATGCTTGATATCTTCTTGCATGAGAGAGTCAGTAGTTGTTAAGTATGTGTTTTGACTTTTGACTCAATGAAGTAGGTATGCAGTGATTTAGCTGTTTTATTGTGATAGGTGACTTTCAAATTGTTTTACATTCTTAATCCAGATTTGGTTGATCAGTGTGATACAATTATTTGGTAGAAAATACTGTGCACGAATCAGGAGAAAATGAGAACATTTTCTATAGAAAAATGTTGATTTTATCTATACATATGGGATGCTTTTTCTCTTGTGATGTGCTGTGCCAATGGGCAGAAGTAGAACTATGACTGGCTGCTCCCTATGGCTATTCTCAAGAATATTTAAGTTCTTAACTCTCTAGCTATATACTATTTTTTCAGGGATCCTCTTATAAATTTAGTCATGCACTAACAAGTGCATGTGCCAATTACAAATTCTTGTGGCACATAACCACTAACAGTGAATTGACACTTGCCTGGAATATGAAAAAAATTTCTAGAAAGCTTGCGATTAGTGCAGGCCATGAAATAAGATTCTATATAGAGCATTTGTATTAATGGGCACTCCTATACCTGGTGAGCTGTGCTCCCTTTGGGGCCTTGCAGAGGTCATACACAATTCAATGCAGACAGTTGATTGCCTGTTTGAAATGCATATTTTTATTGGTGATTGGGCTTGTAAAAAATTTGAATACTTTTATATGTCAAATTAATATTTTTGTTTCATGCACATTTTTGGAAACACATGATTGGTGACTTTAGAAATGTGTACTCCTTGTTTGGATTGAATGCAAGCATTAGATTGCTCCTAGTCCAACAAGTTAAAATTCATGGTTCTGTGAATGTATTGCAGAGAATGAGCATGTCACAGGCGGCATCAATGGGCTGGCATGGTGCACCCACAGGTTCTATCACCCCTGTTGTGAAGAAAGTTCTTCGGCTGGATGTTCCTGTAGACAAATTCCCTCATGTATGTGAAGTGACATATAATTCTATCTAATAGTTGTACGCATGCTATTTGGCTTTTTTGTCATTTTTCCTAACTTTTCTTGTGCCTATCAATGGTTTCAGTTCAATTTTGTTGGTCGACTCCTAGGACCCAGAGGAAACTCATTGAAACGAATTGAAGGCACAACTGATTGTCGGGTCTTTATTAGAGGAAGAGGCTCTGTCAAAGATTCTGCAAAGGTAGCATGTTATAGTACATGTGTACTTGTTGATTTGGTGATTTCATTTTATCTATTGGAAATAACATAATAGATTAACAATTTAGAGTATGTTGTTCCTTTTTTGCTTTGTATATTTGTTTTAAGCTTGCATGATATGTATCAATGATTCTTATATACACAAGCATTTTTACAGAAAGTATTAGTTGCACTTGCAACTTTTGAACAAAAAACTTCATTTAGCAGATGTCCTCTCCCTAACTAAAACTTAAAGATAACAGTTGGAGTAAAGTGCAATGGAGTTCAAGCCATGTCCCACTAGTTTGCGTGGGACTCTTTACAAGGCCATATTTTTTAGTTTCTAAAGTTGACAAGAAAAGACAAGTTCTGTCTAAAATGAGTGAACACATCTGTTATGACTTTATATCCCAACCTCTATTGCAAGTCCTCTCTTTGATCCTTTCTTGTGAAATATCCATTACCTTGTGTAAGGCTATTTGTTTTTTGGATTGATCACATTGCATTGTCTGTAGCTGCCATTGATTAGCCAGCATAATGTTTGAAAACATAGCATGTTGGCAATTGTAGAAGAACCACATAAATGGTATTAAAGAAGAGGGATCTAACATGAAAGTAAATATTGAAGTGGAGAATGGTAGATTTGAAGTTCCATATGGAAAAGCAATTTAAACTGGAGATGTATGTGTTTTTCAGCTTCAAAGGCTGATTCATATGATTGCTTTTTTGCTTGTCCAGCATTTCATTTCTTTGTCGTTTGTTTTAACTTTGGTTGAGGACAATCAGATTATTTCACTTTGTCCTAGAGTTCAAATATCAAGGCCAACCGTGGTTTCTATTTATGCTTTTTTTTAAAGATGATATGGATTGATGAAACAACTTTACTTAAGCTACAATAATGGTGTAGTTCTTAAGATGTATGCGTCAATATTTCCTGTGTGGTCATGCACATAATCTAAATATTCTGTGGGTTTCCAATGGCAAACAAGTACTAGAACATTTAATGAAATGCTATGTGTAATTTTTTAAACAACTATTGAGCAATTAGGGTCAATGGTGGCATGTTTAAGGCTATATCAGGAGAAAACGTGAGGTATCATGAACACATATTCCTGACCATTTAATAACCATTTGCAGCATCTGCCTGTAAGTATGGAGAGTAGAACTGATTTATAGTGGACAATATTATTCGCAGGGAAACAGTGGAAGAAATGATTTTAGTGGGTTTGAAAATGTTTATTTTGACAAGCATGAACTTCACTTATTGAACTTCATTTCTTTTATATAACCATAAAATCTGGCTATATTGTTTGCTAAAGTTACTGTTGGATGACAACTTGAGGTGTTTCATTTATAGGATTTTATTAGTTACCTGGTTAACTAATTATTATTGGACTCTAAAGAGAAAATTATGGAAAATTCACTGAAGTCGATAAGACAATGGAAATTGTAACCTACCTGTTTTCTTTCTAGCTGTTGAAATTTTCTGCTTACTCAAATCTTTAAACTATGTCTTTCTGGCTGTAAATAATTTTTTTAAATACTGCTCATACTTTGCTTAACAGCTTCATCATAGATTGCATGGACATTATCTCTCCAGTTTTATTTTTAGTGAAGTTACCGGATACTTCCCCTCCCCTGTCTGGGTACATCTTTCCATGTATAGGAAATGTGGATACAATACTTCTGGATACTGAATGGATACCATATTCAGACGTATCCATATATGGGTTGTATCCAATACGTTTGGATAGGGCACTGCACTGTCAGGTGCTGATCCAGTTTACAATTGTGTCAGACGTGCACACACACACACACATCACTATAGACACAAACATAATATAACAAAATAAATACTATAAACTAAAATATAGTAACCAAAGTATAAATATATAAATAAATATTTTTGAAGTTATGTTCTATACCCTTAGATGTATAAATAATTGAATACATGTATATTTTTATAAAAGCCATATCAAACTGTCTTTGTATCAAGGACTCTTAGAATTTACAGTATCTGTATCCGTTTGCATGAAACTATGGTTTTTAGTCTACAAACCTGGCCATAATCTGTGCATACGACTCTTCCTATATGCTTACATTCTAGGCCCTGATAATATATCAAGTTGATTGCAAACATATTAGATATAGACAGTGAGGAACTTTCTCTTAAGGTTGGTGGTGACTGACTTTCTCTAAGTTAAATTCTTGTGATTGAAAGTTTTACATTAATAATCTCTATAGGTTGGTGGCAACTGGATTCCTCTACATTCTAGTCGAGTGATTATAATCAAATCCAGGATATTAGATTTTCACTGGTAGACATAATAATAACATGTATCTGGGATTCTGGATACAACTCTGAAGTTTTCTGGTTCCAATTTTTAGGTCTCCTTCAAGACGATAATTGTAAGATCAAAGACATGGTATTTTGGATTGCCTACATCATTGCATAAATGCAAGACGATAAGATTGAATTTTTATGCCAAGAGGTGTAACCTACAGTGGCAGCAAAGGGTGGAGTGTAATGCATTCAGTGTGTTAACAAAATCTATTAAACAGCTGACATACCAAAAGTGATAAAAATACAAAATAATTAAACTGTATGACTGACAATACTAACATTGATAATATGAAACTATATATATATAAAAGCTTGATAACTCTATAAACTTACTGTATTGTGTGCATTGTTATTTTCATTTAACTATAGCGAATAAAATAATTTACATGCTTCAGTGAATAAAATAATAAATAGCCATGCATTTTAGTAAATAAAATAGTAGATAGTACTTTTCAAATAACTATATGATTAAATGTGCAGTAAATAAAATAGTAAGTAAAACTCTAGATATCATAAATACATTTTAGTATATTGTATAAGTAAATAGATTTAATGTACTTTATAAATAAAATAGTAAGTTAAAAAAGAAAAAAGAAAAGAATTAGGAAAAATATAAAAAAGTAAAAATAGTAATTAAAAAAAAAACTATTGAAATTACGATGTAATTCAGTAAATAAAATAGTAAATAGCTATGTACTTTAGGAAATAAAAATATAGTAAATAATATATTTATAAATTAGTATAGAAATCTTAAATACATCATCTATCTGAAAGTTGCTGAGAGATATAAATCTTGAGGTGCTTATATTAAAATTATTATTTAGAATAGATAGCTGCCTTGGGGCTGGTATCTCTAGGCATCTTTTGTACAGATGTATTTAAGATATCTATGCTAGTTAGAATTAGAAGATTGTCAGTCCCTCATTTAGTATTTTTTGTTATCTTTATAACCATTCTTTTAATATTAAGTATTTTTATTATAATTAAAAAAGGTCACCTTTTATTAAGGGTATCTATCTAATCCAGTATAAGGCTAACTCGATATGACCATGAACACTTTTATATTCCAAATTTCTAACAATTACACACTTCAGTTATATAAAACTAGCATATCAGTAACTCCTATTAAAATTTTATAAATAATAATATAAGAATGTTTTATTGTAACAAATTTTGCCTATTTCTGTATAAAATTCAATTTCTAATTTCAATATTCATAGTAATTTTAAATATTTTACTGATAATATTTTTAAAGTTTTATGCTCACCAAATTTGAAGTCACAAGTTGACTCAACTTTATAGTTTATATATTTCAATTTTCAGAGTAACTTTAATTGTTTTATGCTGATAATATTTTTACAGTTGTATGCTCACCAAATTTAAAGCCATAAATTGACTCAAGTGAATACATATTTATTGGTTTCCTACGGTCAATGTATACAAGCTACATCGGCGTCAATAGCCTCAGGGATGGGTATTTCAGGTTAGGGTGCTAATGTCTAGATTCATTAACAACTTTGGGATCTATATGTGTATGAGTTAGGTAAAGATGGATGGGCATTTCAGGTTAGGGTGCTAATGGCTAGTTTCATTATCAACTTTGGGATACTATATGTGTATGAGTTAGGTAAAGATAAATGGAACATTTAATGTTTTTGTGGTATGAGTTAGGTAAAGATAAATGGAAAATTTCATGTTTTTGTGTGCACTCCAAATATTTTTTGAAAGGATGAGCTTCTCATATAGCTAATGTTCTATATGATTATTTATTTATTTCTCAAATGCTACAAGTGGGTGAAACATCCAATTTTTGCAAACAGGACTTTATGCCATGTATCTTGTTTCTGGTTTCACATTTATCTATTGTAGGTGTGTCCTATGATCTTCTATGCATGTTCTCAATTATCAGAAGACAACTTGGTAAACAGAGATTTTTATAAGTGGATGATTGATAACTTACTGGATTGCTATACTATTTGTGATTACATTGTAGAATTATTGTAGAATATTCTCACTTTTAAAAGAATATAAGGATGCTTGTTCTTGTCTTCGAATTTTGCTTACATTTTTCTGTCTTCTGCAACTTTCTCTAATTTTGTCAGTCTACAATATCCTTTGTATTTGATCTACTGAACTTGTTTTTTCAGTGCGACTTCTGATGACCCTTTGTTTAGCAGGAAGAAAAACTGAGGGATAAGCCAGGTTATGAGCATTTGAATGAACCTCTGCATGTCTTGGTTGAGGCTGAATTACCTGCTAACATTATTGATTCTCGTCTGAAACAAGCTCTTGAAATTTTAGAAGAAATGTTGAAGCCTGTGGTAATGATATTGCTTATCTATTTTATATGTTATTTTTTATCTTGATAATGACATCTTTTTTGGGGCTAAAACATGCTCTTGAATTAGTATATTTGTTGCAAACTATAGAATTATTGTTTGAACATATTTCTCAACCTGTCCACTGATTGATATTTCAGGACGAGTCTCAAGATTATTTTAAAAAGCAACAACTACGAGAATTGGCCTTGTTGAATGGTACTTTAAGAGAGGATAGTCCTCACATGAGTGGGAGTGTATCTCCTTTTAACAACTCTGGCATGAAGCGAGCAAAGACTGGGCGCTAGTTGTGAAGAAGGCATTGTGTTCCTTGAGCACATTCTACTATTCTTGGAAAAAACATTTCGCGTGATTTGCTGAGGTGTTGCTTGTAGTTTATGAAGCTGACAATTGATGAACTTCAACGGCATTCAGGTGGAGAAGGTGCAAACACTCACTATATGATGTGGTCATGGGTGTTGCTTCTATGATACACTGATATGTACTGGCCGTTGAATTAAAAATATATTACAAGACTTCCAACTGCAGGATATGCAATTGTAAAGCTTTTGTAGAGGGGAACTTTACTAGAAATAGTCAAACTCTCTTCTAGAGCTATATCTAGGCTTGGAGGCTTGTGCCATTATACTGTGGGATTATTTGGTCTGTTATTAGTTGCTACTAAGTATTTATTATTTATTATTCATGACACTCTTGAGCTTTGTTTGGAGCTTGAAGTGTCAAATTATGTCTTCGCAAGAGTTGGCCCTTGTGTCTGATGTTCTTTTAAAAATATGTAATTTGACAACATTTTAATAAAAGATCTTTTATTTAATTATCATTTATAATTTTATACAATTTGCCAAATTACATACTATCTTGAGATTTGGGGATGTCCACTGGGGTTGTTTGCATGTTCTTGCTTTGCCAACTCTGGCTGCTAAGAGATTCTGAACTTGAGGAATTCAGGTAAATTCAAACTGAAACTGTTTGATTTTTTTAATATTACTTTCAAAACATTTTGAATTGTTATTGTACAATACATTACTTTGTTGTTTACTCAAACATCCTTATATTTTTTGGAAAGCAGTATGGTATTAGTAAGTTTTTCACTGATGTTAGTTTAGATATAGAGCTGTCCAACTGCACTAAAGTTTATACATATCTTTTGATCAATATTTGCTTGAAATTTTCTGCTAGGATTCTTTAAAATTTAAATGATAATTGCTTTATGTATTGTGATATGTTTAATTTAAATGATTATTGCATTATGTATTGTGATATGTTTTTAATTTTTTTGATTGAGAAGTTAGGGATTATAATTGGGACCATCACTTGTAGCTGTTTCTAGGGGCTATAGAAATCTGGACATGTTGCTCAGCTTCAATGCTAACACTACAAAAGAAACAACAATAGCTAGCAGACCAAGAAAAAAAAGAGACACTACAACAAAACCTACTACATAGCCAAAAGAATGAGAACCACTGGCAAGGTGAGTCTCAATTGGCCTGTGGGTTTTCATCCAGGTTGGCAGGGGCTTCCCACTCCAAGCCTGTGTTTGGCCCAGTTGCCATTTCTTCTTTGAGATCCATCACTTTCTGATTCAGAACCTTCTCCATATCTTTAGAATTGTGTTAAATTCCATACTTTTTACCTCTTCTCCCTCTCCTGCCTCTGCCTTTGCCTCTGTCATTGTGTTTTTGGCCTCGGGAGTGAGCAACCGAGTGAAAATAAAATAGAAGCTTCTTGTGCTTGAATTCAACAAGGAAGGCCTCTCACTATTTGTTCCATCAAGGCATGCCATCTTTTAGATAGTGAGCATAAAATAAAGTTTCCATGCCAAATTATCATCCATGCATGTATCCTAAATTAGAAAGAAAGGCCCTTTGAGTATTTCTTCCAAATTGACTTTTTCCATGGATTGGGGTGCTGCAGCAATTGCAGTGTGATGTGCTCTACCCTCCTTAGTCCTGTCCAGCTTGGGCAGTTGCCAAATCACATACCTAGAAAGATTGTTGATAAGTGAATGCTCACTATTCCTATTGATGACTGTGTCTAGATTTAGCAAAATCTTCAAGGCCACATAATGCTCTTTCCATGCCTTGAAGCTCTTTCCTAGAGCAGAAACCGTAGCAGTTAAATTTGTCTCGCTTTGGAACAATCCCTGCTAGCATCAACCACAACATTTGCCACACTATTGCCTGAACTAGAATGCCCATGATGTGGCTGTGTTGCCTCCTATATCATGATCAAATAGTCCTTGCCAGGCAAAAAATGTTCCTGAAGCATGACATCCACGGTGCAGACAAAAAGATCCCTCTCTAGAATTTTGGGCAGCAAATTAGACACAAAACAATCAGCCATGAAGGAATTTGTTTTCTTCAAGCCATGGCTGGGAACCCATTTTTCTTCCTCAAGAATATTCTATCAATTAATGCCCAATTTTTCAACAATTATGAATACCCAACACAGCCCTTCGGCCAAGAGGTGTGTGAAATGGTGTCTCACTTTTCTCCTTTGAATGTCTACACAGAAAGATCTCTCTAGAAATTTGGCCACTAAATTAGACACAGCAATTCACCACAGTGAGATTTGTTCTCTTCAAACAATGGCTGGGAACCTAATTTTCTTTCTGCATTATGTAGACAAGGACCAAGAGCCCAGTGAAAAGCAGCTGATCCTAGCAGCTTCACACAAAGAACCAATCTAAAATGCAGAAGGAAATAACAATAACTCAATATTTATTTATCAGAATTCAGAATTTCAACTTGCCTATAGACATGTAGCCTAGCTATAGGAATTACTATTATCACAAAATTTTTCCAACAACTTTGCTTAGTCAACATAGTCCCACGAAGGTTAGTTAAAAATGAATTTTCAGCTTCCTTACATCCACGACTTCCTTACCTGTGTCCAGCTTTCTACATTCATATATTTTTTTAAAGGGGATGTCAGCCAGAAAGTAACTACTGGTAGCCATAAGATGCTTAACACCACTTAGGAATAGGTGAATGAGTTGAGATCCTGTCTATCAGAAAATTGCAGTGAATGGTAAGACCAGATCTGGAATGGGAAAATGAAGTAAAATGCCTTGTAGAGACTGCAACAAATGGTAACTGTCAGTCAGAGATTGGAAGAGCTAAATGCCCACAACTTCATCTAAATCGCCACGCATAAAGGATGATTATGCCTGCCATGTGGACCCCAACTATAGTTAGAGATGTCTAAAATTCCATGTGGGTGGAAGGGTCAGATGCATTTCCAGTTTAGACTGCACGTAAGACAAATCACACCACCTCAGGGAGATGTCCACCAATGGTCACAACCATAGAGGCAAACCCCACACAAGACAACACTCCAAGGAATTCTAATGGCTCAGTCAGCATGTGGACCCCAACAAGGAACTTGATTAAACCAAATTGCTGAAACCAAAAATGGACAAACAACCTGAAAACACACACAAATTAGAAGGAAACCAAAATTAAATGGTAGGACTGTGGGTGATCTGGATGCTTCTGCATCAGACACGATAGGTAAGTAGAATGTTCTATGAGTTTTGAGACGTAGTAATATTCTACGAAGTCTGGAATTGAAACTCTATGCTTGACAACCTTGGATGCATTCATCCAAGTTGTATCATTTGTTGCCTTTTTCTTCCACATGACCAAGTATTCCTTGTATTTCTTTCCCCTTGTTTTCTTGACTATTCAGGAATCTATAATTGTTTCAACCTCATCTCATTCCTTTTTGAGCAATTGCTGTACTTGTTGTTCCTTTTGGCAATCAAGATTAGGACCTTCTTTTTACTAGTTTGCCTTTCATAACATTGAAAATAGGTGAAATGTGTATGCCTTCAAGAAGCTCTTTCATATGCACTAGACATAGACATCCGTAGGACCTTACATGGCTCAAGCTTTTTACATTTCAGTTTATTGTAGGTCCCTTGGGGAAATCTTTCTTTTTGCAAATGAGCTAACGCCAAGACTCCAATATGAAATTTGTATTCCCTCTTGAGATTTGCACATTGCTTGTACTTCATTCTATTTTCTCCAAATTCTTCTTAACTTCTTGGTGCAACTTAGGTACGTAAGCAAAATGTCTGCTACAACACATTTTCTTCCAAAATCAGCAGTATTTCTCAAGTCATCTACTTCCCTTGGGCTGTACCATACATGATTTGGAAAGGATTTTTGGCTGTATTCTTCTTAATTGAATAATTATAAGCAAATTCTGCCTGTGCCAAGATCAATTCCCATTGAGTGGGCTTCTTCCCAACCAAACATTGAACAGGTCACCTAGACTTCAATTGACAACTTCTGTTTTCCCATTAGTGTGGGGGCAATAGGTTGAGTTGAAATTCAATTTGATATCTAGTTTT
>VDFB02139992.1:0-13774 GCA_007258455.2 Sequoia sempervirens | reverse complement strand
CAAGAAAAGGGATTTTGTTGTTGGTTTCAAGCTCAATAGTTAATTGGATGCATGTCATTATACTATTTAAGTGAGAATGAAAAATGTTTAATTGATCAAGGCCATGGGGCCAACATACATTGGTGTCATCAACATAATGTCTCCACCATTTGGGTTTGAGGAAAGAGTTAAGAAAGCTCCTGAAAATATTCCATCTAAAGATTTGCAACCACTAGGGATCAGGAAGAGCCCATTGTTACTCCATGAGATTGTTCATAGAGCGTGCCTTGCAAATAAAGGAAAGTGGAACATAATCTCATAAATCAACAAGGAACACAACAACAAAGTCACAAGCACTTCGAGTGTGTCAGAATGGTCAGCCAAAGAGACCTCTTCCTCAACCACTCCTCCCAGACATGAATATAATAGTACACTCTCTGACAACTCCTTTAAATTAGATTATGTAGAAAGAAGGGAAGGAGGAAATCTCTTCAATTGGAAACTCTTTAAAATCATTGACAAGTTGGTTAAGTTTTTTGGTTTTTTGATAACAAAGGCATATGTATGTAAAAAGTATTAGTTTATGCCAAAGTATTCTCCTACCAGTAGCAATGTCAACTATACCATGCTCTTGGGTCTTGCTTAAGTCCATAAAGTGCTTTTTTGAATTTGTAGACCTTTTCTTCATGGCATAAAATATCATATCCTAATGGCTACTCCACATATACTTCTTCTAAGAAGCCATTCAAAAATGAAAATTCCACATCTATTTGATATACTACCCACTTGTTCTGAGCTTCTATTACCAATATCATTCTCACTATATCCAAATGAGCTATTGGAGCAAATGTTTCATTGTATTCAATTCCAAGTTGTTTTGAATAACCCTTTGCTACAAGTCTTGCTTTATACCTTTGCACATTTCCTTCTACATTCATCTTGGTCTTGTAAACCCATTTGACTCCTATCACATGTTTTCTTCAAGAAGACTCATTAAATCCCATGTATGGTTCTTTTCTATAGCATCAATTTCTTCATCCATAACATATGTCAATTTTTCATCTGTAATTGCATCTTCAAAGTGAATTGGATCATCTACTTGTGAAAATAATGCAAAAAGAGAAAGTAGACTAACATTGTTCTCACCTTCATTTTGATCATATATATCCCTTAAACTTCCTATTCTTTGTCTCCTTAAGTTTTCCAATGTCAAATTTGACATATCACTTCAAGTAGATCTTGAAGAATTTGGACTTGAAGATCGTACACCAAGAATGCCTATTGTAGGTGGTGTTTGATGCTCATTTGAGGGAGTACTAGTCTAAATGCATGAATTTTTCTTCTACTTGATGAAGGTCTCCCTTGTGGACCAATTTTTTGAGCTTGAGTGGGTGTGGAAGGAGTAACAACTGGAACTAATACTTCTCTAGCATCTTGTGGTGAACTTGCTAGAATGTTTGTTGTCTTCTCCAAACTTCCATCCCATGATTCTTCTTCTATGAACTGCACATCTCTATTGATGATCACTTTTCTAGTTATAGGATTATACAACTTTTAAGCTTTGATATCCTCACTATATCCCACAAATATGCATTTTTCTCCATTACTATCCAATTTATTTCTCAATTCATCTAGAGCATGTGCATGTGCCACACATCCAAATACTCTTATATGAGGAAAACTAGAATTTCTTCCACTCCATACTTCCTCTGGGATTATGTTCTAGACACTTTTTGTTGGGCATCTATTCACTAGATAGACTGCACATTCTACAACCTTTTCCCAGTACTCATTTGATAAATGCTTGGTCTGCACATGCTACAACCTCTTCCAATTACTAATTTGATAAATGCTTGGCCTTCAACATACTCCTAGCCATTTCCATAATTTTTCTATTCTTTCTTTTTTCCACACCATTTTGTTGTGGAGTGTACTTGGTAGTAAATTTCTTATGTATTCCATGATCCTTGCAAAAATTGGCAAATGCATTTGAGATGTATTCACCACCTCTGTCAGTTTTTAAAACTTTAAAATAATTTCTAGATTGCTTCTAAAGTAAAGATTTGAATTGGCAAAAAATCTCAAAAACAATAGACTTATGCTTTAAGAAATATACCAATTTCATTCTTGTGTAGTCATCAATGAATGCCAAAAAGTAAACACATCCACCGGTTGAAGGTGTTTGCATAGGTCCACACAAAATCAGAGTGAACTATCTCCAATGGTGCCTTTGCTCTAACTAACTTGTCAATTGGGAATGACTTTCCTGTCGTTTTCCCAAAATACACCCTTCACATACTCTATTTGGTTTTTCTATCAATAGCAAACCTTTTACCATGGTTTTCCTATGTAACAACTTTAGACATCCAAAATTTAAGTGTCCAAATCTTAAATGCCAAATCCAATTCTCATCTTTTATTTCTAATTGAAAAGCTACTTATAATATTATTTCATCCAAAGCTTGAGTGATATTTTTTGTGTTGATTGTTGGATTGCTTGAGCAAATCCAACCTTTAAATCTGGTGTTGTCTTTAAGGGAAACATTCTATTGTTGGTCATTTGAACTTTTCTAGTAGTTGATTTCTTGGAAATCTATCCAATATTACACATTCTTTATTTTTGAAAGTCACTCTATAATCCTTTTCAACAAGCTGCCCAACGCTCATCAAATTATGCTTGAAAAAAGGAACAAAGTAAACATTTGAAATAATCTTTTTCTCCCCTTGCTTAGTTAGAATATTCACATTTCATTTTCCCATTACTGACACTTTATTACCATTGCCAAAAGAAACATCTGATTTTGTAGACTTATCCAAATTAGAAAACATTTCTAAATTTCCTATCATGTGATTACTACAACCTAAATCTAGAACCCATACATCTTTTGGACTCTCTTGAGCAACATTGCATGCTAGAAACATATTACTTCGATTATGATTTTCTTTATAAATGTTTGCACTTTGTTTGTTGAAATCAAACCGTTTTTTCTACATTCACTTGCATAATGACCATGATTTTTATAGTAATGGCATTGAACTTGAGATTTTTCATACCTTTGACTTTGATATTGATTTTGACTTGGATTTTGAGTGATGACTCTTTTACTTGAATTTGTTGGGATGGTTCTTCTAGCTCTATATGGACTTCTTCCTCTACCTCTTGCAAAACTAACAGATACATGTGAATTAAAAAGCATACTCCAAAAAAGAATTAGAAGAATGACTAACCCTATGCTCATGAGAAATTAGAGATGCATGAAGCTCATATCCAAAAAACTGTGAAATATTTTTGGTTTCTTCTATAGTCACAACAATAGATTCAAAATTTGTTGGTAGGCTCCTAAGAATCTTTTCAACTATTCTCCTATCTTCAAGAATCTCACCATGAGATCTAATTTGATTAACTAGTCCAATAACTTTAGTAAAAAATGAATCTATAGATTCAAAATCTTTCATCGACATAGTTTCAAAATCTCTTCTTAACATTTGCAACTTTGCAGTTTTCACTTGAGCCATAACTTGTTATTCCATTTGAAGGATGTCCCATGCTTTCTTTGACTTTGTTGCTGCTATAATTCTTGGGAAGATACTCTCATGCATTGCTTGAAATATGTAGAAGCGAGCTTTAGAATCCTTTTTCATATTATCTTTGAGAAAATCTTTCTCTACTTAAGATAATGCATTGTATGCTATCGCACTTGTAGGTTCAAAGAACCCATTCTCCACAAGCTACCATGCATCTTGAGAGATAAAAAAGACCTTCATTACGATTCACTGGTATTCATAGTTCTTGCCATTAAAATGAGGAACCTGTGGATTAGTAAGACTTGTGCCAAAAAATTATGCCATAACCTAGCTTTCATACCAAATGAAGGAATAAAACAGAGAGAGAAAACAAAGAATGATAATAACATTGAATAATTGGAAAAGAGCTTGAGCTCTGCTTCCATATAAAATTTCTCTCTTTCTATTGTTAACCAATCTGAACAGTTACATAGTATAATACATGAAAATAAACAAGGTTGATGTTCTTATTAGAAAAATAGAGTTACTGGTCATAAAATAAAAAATGAAATTACAAAAGATGGAGCTACTGCTCTTACAAAAAAAATTGAAACAAAACAAATCTGTTATTGCAGAGAACCAAGTTGTTGTTTGCTTCTTCCTTCTCATATTCTACGCTACCCAAAGACTCATATATATAGTTTCAATGTAGTTCATAACATAAATGGAGTCCTCTATTATTGAGAATTATTGAGTATGGGACTACATATGGGTCACTTCCAAATAATAAATGAAGGAGGACAGATAAAGATAAGCTTTCCATAAAATCTTGCCAAATTAATTGTTGCAGTCATGCCATGTTTAATTGCTAGAAGAGAGACATGTGAGAGCATTTATTTTGGTTGGTGTGATTACCTTTTCCAACACTTCAAAGATTGAAATGTTAGCTTTAATGGAAGTTCACAAGTACATAATTGATTTATGATCAATCACTACCTCTATGCTACCCATTTCATGTCATCCAAACAATTTACGAGATTGCCAAGCTCACTTTGTCATTCAATCTAATAGTAACATGCTTTATTATTTTTATCGATCATCTATGTTCTATTCAATGCATGTGAAGGAGGGGGAATAGTGATACAAATAAGTTATGAACACATGGTGGCAGACCCAAGTTACCTGGGTAAAATCACCATCACACAGGTTCAACACTTGCTCTTCTTCCACCCACCAGGTCAAGGCACACCTCTCTGATCGCATCATAAACCATCCTTCTTACTCAACGCCTCTCTATTTCAGTGCACCCATCAAAGCCCATAATCAACAGCTTTGATACCAAATGATAATATTGATTGAATTTTATAGACAAGAGCAAACATGATACATAAAGAAGAAATACGGTTTCAAACTACATAACTATCACACTACATAACTGAATGTTAACAACTAACCAATGTAATATGCCAATGGTAAAGGTATAATAAGTACATGTATTGAATCTTGCAAAATAAAAATATTGTTCTTCAATGATTAATATTGTGATGATTTTTTTTATATCTTGTAATCATTGGGATGATGAATATCTTTAGGGAGAATGATGTTACATCTTGTTTAATTTACATAGTTTAATTATTAAATTATTAAATTAATTATTTATTAGTAAACAATTAGAAAAGATAATTTGATAATGATTAAGTATCTTTTGAAACATAATTAAGGATAACTATGATGGTGATAACTAGCTATATGTTTTATTTTAATCAGTGTGTCAAGAATGGCAGACACAGTCTCTCTCTTCTTCTTTTCTGTTTGCATATTTTAAGTATGGTTTCAAAATGTGTGAACCTATATTTATAATGTAAAATGTTTTTAGATTTATAGTTATGCCAAAGAGTTATTAATGAACTTATACTAATTGTAATTATTTTAGATTCATCATGTATATTTACAAAGAAAAATAGTGTAGGTGTGAACTCTTTGATTTTGAGTAACCATTATGCTTATTTTATTCAATAATTTCAATATTTGATTAGTGATTATTAAGTATATGTTAAAAAAATTAATATGCTAATATGCTTGAAATATAAAAATGAATCTGATGACATTGAAGTTGGAAAATGGCATTGAAGATAAAAGGAGAACCTCAAATGGGGGAAGCCCTACCCTTTAGGCTTGTTATCCAAACCTATTCTAAATCCAAAAGGGTGGATTTTTTTTTTTTGAGTAAAAAGTGAGTAGATTATGTAATGTGAGTGCATTACATAAGATTCTTGTGGTTTCAAAATGTGATCATGTTAAAGAAACCTTTTCATGGCATAAAAATACAATTGCATTTTGGGGAACATGAAACACCATCACATTTCATGTTCCCCAAAATATATTCATGGTTTTTAGGCTATAAAGCAAGATGGTATGGTGGTTTGATATTTGCTAAGTCATAACATGATGGTATTATTTCAACCTTTTGATAACCTGAACATTAAGGTGAAAATCATTTATTTGACTACTTTTTTTGTCCCATTTCGATGCACATACTTATAGTTATAATATAATTCTTTAAATTCTTTATTTATGATGGAAGAGAAATATGCAATCTTTATTAAAAATTATTTGAAAAAAAATGACTTAGAGAGTTCATGAAGAAAGTTCTAAAAGTTTGATACTTGGTCTAAACATTACATGTGATATATGTAATATAAGAAGATTGTTCTTTTAACATTCATTTGTTCATTGTATTCTTTTTCTATGCAATAATTTATCTAATTAATGATGTTATGAATATTATTTACCTTGTTTTCCTAAATGAAAAATTTGAATACATTTTAATAAAAAAAATTGTTTATTCTTAAGTACTATTTTAGATTAAAATTGTTCCTAATTCAAGAAAAGTTAAATTATGTAATTCCTAGTTGATCTATAGAAACAATACCTTAGCATCGATCTATTGGAGTCTTCTTTTACCATCAATCCACTGGACCTATTCTTTTGAGTGACACATGTCCTCATACGAAAGAATGTGTGGTTCTCTAAAATTGAGAAAATGTGAACGTCAAATGGGGAAAGCCCAACCCTTTAGGATTGTTATTGAAACCTATTCTAAAACTAAAAGGGTGGATTTTTTTTTGAGTAAAGAGTGTGAGTAGATTGTGTAATATGAGTGCATTACATAATATGCTTGTGTTTTCAAAATGTGATCATGTTTTAAAAAAAAAATCATGGTATGAAAATACAATTGCATTTTGGGGAACATGAAACACCATCACATTTCATGTTTCCCAAAATAAGATCATGGTTTTTAGGCTATAAAGCATGATAGTATTATGGTTTGATATTTGTCAAGCCATAACATGATGGCATTATTTCAACCTTCCAATAACATGAGCATTACGGCCAAAATCACTTATTTGACTACTTTTTTGTCCTCCATTTTGATACGCATACTCATAGTTATAATATATTTCTTTAAATTATTTATTTGTGATGGAAGAGAATTATGCAATCTTTATTAAAAAAAAATTAAAAGAAAATGACTGAGAGAGTTCACGACGAAAATTCTAAGAGTTTGAAACTTGGTATAAACATTACATGTGATACACGTAATATAAGAAGATTATTTTCTAATATTCACTTATTCATTGTATTGATTTTCTATGCAATAATTTATCTAATTAATGAAGCTATGAATACTATTTTTTTTTTTTCCAAAATGAATAATTTGAATATTTATTAAAACAAATAAAAAATTTAAGTACTATTTTGGATTGAAATTGTTCTTTAGTTAAATTCTATGATTCCTAGTTGATCTATAGAAACAATAACTTACCGTAGATCTATTCAGTACTCTTTGACCATCAATCCACTCGACTTATTCTTTTGAGTGACACGTATCCTCATACGAAAGAACGTGTGGTTCTCTAAAATTGTGAACTTGTTAGTTCTAGTAGCTGGAATCACTTAGACCAGACTATAAAATTCTCTATGTCCGAAGGAGTGTATCATGAAAATTCTCTTAAGATGTCCTAATGCCCCAGCCAACATAATCATGCCATTTGCCAACATTTGAAAATCAGAACCAAAATCTAGTTAAATAAACTTTGAAGTAACTTCACATTCACGGGATTATGAATTGCAATTACAATAAATATAATATCATGGAGTAAGAAATAAGACTGCACGAGGAATGGTTGACAGTATATTTGACGAAGAGAAAGAAGAAAAGGGGGAGCGCAGAAGGGGCTAAGTTTCAGACCATGTGATGCTCATCTCACCAACATCATCATAATTGTCGACTCCCAAGGCTTTCCATACGCCTGGAGAGGCATCCACGATATTGTTATTGCAAGGGGGTTGGTAGTCGTGATCCGAATCACACCCAGAGGATGAGTCGCACTCGTCCACCACCATGGCCCGCACGCTTCGTCCGTTGTCTGGATTGGTGATTAGTATGTAGTTGAGGCAGCGGCTGCCACCGGCGTACCAGCCTGTGGAAAGAGCAACCACCGGATCGTTGTCGTTGTGGTAGTCATTGTCGCACTCGGAAGGGCCTCCTCCGTCTTCGCCCCTCTGAAACCCATTCACAGTGAGTTTGGCCGGAGTACTGTCTGTCACTGGGGGCGAGCATTTGTACTGTGGGTATCGCTCCCCTGATTTGCAGCAGTCCGATTCGTGTTCCTGATTGCACTTGTGGGAGTTGCCATTCAAATATCCGCTGGGATTACACGATGCCAGGATTCCTGCAGCATCAGGCCTGCCGCATTCCGCTATGGACATCATGCTCAGTAGCAATCCAAACGCTATTATCATCATCCTCATCTTCCCTGCAAAACCCAAGAGAAACATATCAGCCAACCTTTATAGAACAACTCAACACGATCACTTAACTCTAACTTCATCTCACCTTATTTCTAAATTTGCAAAATTTATAATCTGTAGGTTTTTCTTTCCTTCTCTTGTATAGATATAGCTGTGCTGTTTGAATGATACATCTTGATTGTATTTTCGCTTATATTTATAGCTGCCACTACAGTGGTGCTGTTGCCTTGGTAAGATTATCATTATCAGCTCTTCAGCATACACAGGAGACTGTTCACTTCTAGTGCCAGATAAAAACAAATGAAACCATATATTCTTTAAACATCACATTCACTTTCATTGTCCGCCACTTTCAGGTCCCCTGCGAGGCTTCCAATTAAGATGGCAACTTCACCATCTTAATATACTCTTTCTAGATTGGAAGATCCGCTGCTTTGGTTTGATGCACCCCGAATCATCAACTTTCATACTTTACTCTATGCTAACGGATATTTTAAGTTAACCAGGCACGCTAGCATTTATCCTCCCCTGGTAGTTTTCTCTTCCTATTCCTTTCATTTCCAACTTAAAAGATATTTCCTATCGTTTTCTAACTATTTCCAGTCTAAATAACAATGTTGGCATCTATAGGCTGAGGATCTAACGCCGGACAGCAGACATCATCATCTGCATCTGGTGGGGGACAACGGGTACATGTCACCTATTTGCTACTATGTTTTTGTTTTTCATGTAAATAACAAATTAAGAAAATAAAAAAGACTCAATTTATGTTAAAGTAGTTGTAATCATTTATCTGATAATAAAATTTAAAAAATTAAAACATATCTGTGTAATGATAAGTAAAAGTCTTAATTTGATAAATAAAATAGTAAATAATTATTTATTTTATTACACTAAATTATAAAATATTTTTTAAATAATTATTTATTTTTCATAATAATAATACATTAAATCATAAAAAATGTTTATTTTTAAAATGATATATAAAAATACAAAATCAAATATAAATATATTTTATATTTATATTGAATTTAAGAAATATTTCATTTTATTAATATGATTTGTTTAATTACTTAAGAATTTCATTGTATTTTCTTAACAACTATTTTATAGTTTTAGTTTTTTCCAAATATATCTTAGTTTCTTTTATTTTTTATTGTTTTTGTATTTTGACTCTTTAGTAGTTTTCATTATCATGTTCATAGTATTGCATTCCACTCTTTGTTGCTGTTGTAGTAAGAGGGAGAAGTGAGGAGAAGATAATTTGTGACTTTTTTTTTGGACAAGATTTATTTGACATTGAATTACCTCTAGATATACCAAAAATATAAGGAAATTAGTGAAACAACAACAGGTTGTGAAGTGTGGAAAGATTAGCAATAATTCAAAGAAAAATGGCCTGAGGAATCAAGGGATAACAAGGAAGGTAGTTAGCAAATAGTGATAAATTATAGGAACCTATTCTTCCACCAATCGAAAAAATCATATTAAAACACCCATCTTTGGCAAGGATATAAAGGATACAATTGAATAAATGTATCCTTAACTCTAACTAGAGATAGAGTGGAATAAGAGATAACTAGACTAAGCTTTATGAATTTGTCAAAACCTTAATGGAAGAAGCACTCAAGTGGTGGATGAAAGAGTGTCCCTCACACAATAAAGAATGGGTAGGGTTAAAATAAGAATTATTAAACAACTTCCAAACTCTCAAAGTCCTATTAGATAGTGCTAGTAAAATGAGAGAAATGGTACAAGGGAAAGGAGAAACCAAAAGTGAATTTGATCGAATATTTAAAGGAGTGTGAAAGAAAATTCAAAGAGCCACTTATTGAGAAACAAAGATAGAACTAGAAAAATAACATAAAATAAGTAGAGAATTTGAAAATTGAGTTAGAAAATTAAAGAAAATACAAGAAATTTTAGAAAAAGAAGACAATACTATGGATACTTCATCTCTCTATAGAAAGAAAATTGGCATACTTACTAATTAAATAAAGCGCACTTATTAAATTAATGAATAGTATGAAAAGTGAAGAAAAGGGATGTGGCATTGAGGTTAGATTTTGTAGAATCTCGTAGAAGATTGAAAATGGTTTATATGTGATTTGTGGAAAATGGGATGAGCAAGAGATGGTGGAACTAGAGTTATGAGGATAATGATCCCATACAAAGAGGGATGGTGTTAGAATATTAAAAAAAACAAACATAATGAATCCATATTCATTGAAAGATAAGTGTGGTAATAAAAAACATGTACTTTCTAAAACACATCTTAAGAGATACCTCAAGGAAGAGGGACATGTATCTCTATGAACTCACTTGCGTATATGAAACACATAATGATAGTAGATAGATAATATAAGAAGGGAAAGGAAAATAAAGGAAGGAGAAAGGAGGAAAAGAAAAGTATAAATAAGAGAAGATACCAAAGAATATACAATGTAAATATATATTCTTGCATTAAAGAATATATAATTTACAAGGAGAAATGATATAGATATATAAGTAGATTAATCTTATGGTGTCTATAATTATGTAAAATTATTGGAATTCTCATGATATGTATATATTATCTACTATACTATTTATAATTTATTCCTATTTTACTACCATGTTAACTTTTCTAACATAAATAATATAAACCTTAGGCCTATATTTAATCATCAATATTTTTTTCCATTGTTGTAACCCCAATTTATGGTTTGTAGGAAGTAATAATAGAAGTAAGGAATACATTTCAATAAGAAATACCATGAAGGAAATGTGTATTAATGGTAATTTTATTAGCAATTAAGATATGTGGTAACCACTCTAGGTCCTACCTTATGAGAGGGGTCAGACACTTAGGGGTGATAAATGGAATAGGGGTGATCATAAAAAATGTGGCTACTAAATTTAGTTTGAACTAATACATTGAGGATGGATTAAATGATTAATAATATCCCCAAACTAAACCTAGTAAAAAGGAGAGAGTAAATGTTGAGACAATTTTAGAAGGAATTAATATGGCTTATAAAATGCATGTGAAAGAAGAATCAAAGTTGAAAAATATTAGGAAAGATGGGAAAGATAATCTAGAAGGATTTAGAAGACTAGAGAAGCCTCTATAAAGTGTGGTATGAAGGTTTTTCCAAAGATAATATGATTTTACCAATATAGGGATAGATAGTTGCTATGCCACCAAATGATATTGGAATAGCTATGAAACGAACTATTCATACAAAAAGAGTAGAATTTTTTTTTAACTCAATTAGTAAATGAAATAAATAAGTGTGATGAATTTAAAGATTCAATTAGGAAATTGTGTAATAAGAATATTTCTCAACTAGAGGATAGAAATAAGGGTGCTCTCCCATTATAAAATTTAAATAAAAAAGAATATACGAAACTATTTTTTTCTGACCTAAGGATAATAATTAATGACGTATTTGAGGGTTTTCTAAATCTAGTTTCAAAAACTAAACCTCTAGATTTAATTTATACTACTTAGATAAATTATTAAGTATATACATTCACTATAATAAATGATGAAAAGGTTAGTATGGAAGAAAAAAACAAAAAATAATATTGATGAAGATGTATAAGGGAAAGGTTAAAGAAGTTAGTCATAGATACAATTGAGTAAATTGAAGAAGGATGAGAGAATCTCATATTAATTAATAATATCTTTAATGAATGATAAATTATCGAAATAGATATAACAAAATATAAAAGGATACATGTGAAACTGACTTAGAGTTTAAAAATAAGAAATAAGTGTAATACCCCGTCTAGTAACCTAACGAATGTTGCAATTGTCTATAAAAGTGAAATAATTTTTTTTAAAGTGTTAATATTAACTTAATTAGTTGCATACATTCACTAAGTTACGCGACTTCACACTACTTGAGATTCCATAGACGACTTTAGTATTTAGCATTGCTTGTATTTAATTAACATAAACTTAAAAGTAAACATTGCACAACATTTGAATTCCATTCATGATAGTATAAAGTACAAATTACATTTGAAATAACATTACAATACTCATTCTTTGATGAGGTAGATCAAATAATAGATTACAATTACATATTTACAAATGTTCACCTCATAAACAATTGAGGGATGTTTCAAATACAAGATTTCCAATGATGCAATAAAGGAAGTACATATATATCCAAATACGAGCTCTCCATCCATGAAGCTCTCGTTGCCATGATCATAAACTGGGGACCCAATGGAGTAAGGTGCACGTTCCACCCAACCATGTGGTACCCGTAGGTCCACCCCCCGTGCTAGGAGATAGTAATAAGGTTACCTAGACATAATCTATTAACCCTAGACACAAGTACATAACTAACTGATGGTTACATTGCTTCCAGATTTAAGACAATCAAATATGCTAAGTTCACAAGGTAATTGTTATTTTAGGTGGAGTGTCATCACAATGTTGCAAAGGTTACCCTGGTGTTTCTTCCTAGGTTCCGGCCCCCAACTTGGGTTACCCTGGTAACCTCTTACGAAACCCGGCCCCATATGCAAACTATTGCAGAATCAAATATCTTTTAAAGTAACAAGATATCGATTTTCCATTCCAGGCCTTCTCAACTTAATCTCAAGACTGAACTAGCTCTTGAGTCTATAAGCGAGGCATATTAATCTAATTAAAGATTTTAAGCTAACTAATGTTTTGTTTTAGTTTCCACTGACTTACTAACTCTTTGTAAGTTACCCTGGCACCACTTTGTGTGCCGGCCCTCACACAGAGCCACTCCCCTAAAGATAACATAAGGAATCTAAGTTCCCTAACTAAGGTAAACAAGGTGCACAAGAATTAACATATAATACCAAATGACACACAACGGTCATTAAATCTTTGTTCATAAATCCAGGTGTCAAAACACCATACTATAACATGTGCACTACCCTAGTCAACTCAAGGATTGTATTTCAACAATAACAACACCCTTACTATACAAACTAATCTGGAAGACTTGTTCATCTAAAACATTCCCAATTTGCCCAATAAAAGAAACACAATTTAAAACAAATCGAAACATTGGGAATCTACATTAGGATTTACTAAATCCAGTCAAGCAATAATTTGAAGTATAAAATTAATCTTCTAAGATTTAATTCAACTTCCATACAATACAAAAATCAAGTCTATAATTTGCTCAATTTCATAACCACATATTATAATGAAATCTACATAAACCCAAGAATAACAGTTTATTCTAAGCACAAATAACTTAATCATAGTAAATTAGTTATTAAAATATCCATATCTAGATATTTAATAAACTATTTCTTTTAAATATCTCATTAAAACATGATTACACTTCCAAATTTTCTTAACATTAAATAAATATATAATTATAAATATTATATATATATATTTTATATATAATATATATTATATTATCAATATACATTATATATAGTATATATATATAATAAATATAAAATATATAATTATTACTAATAATTACAAA